>JXOV01008478.1:298-14510 GCA_001014945.1 Clogmia albipunctata | reverse complement strand
CCTCTGCTTCTAAATATGTATTCAAAATTATCTGAAACTATTATGTTATGTATAAAATAAACCCATGAAAGTCTAACTTTAAAATTTTTTAATTCAGCTATGAAAAATGTGACGTTTTATTGAGGAAAATTTTCATTCAATTTAATCAACAAAAAATATAACAAAATGTCAATTATTCCTTGAGGTATGCTTCAACTATTTTTAATGACAAAATAGTAAGTTTTGATTATTTTTTAGGTAAAAAAATCTTTGAAAAATTTTAAGAAAAAACATGGCCGCCAAAACTTTACTGAAGTTTTTAGTGCTGTACTACATCGTACTTCATGGCGAAACTACAAGTAGGAAAAAGGGAAACTATTGGATTTTCATAATCTAAAGAGATCTTTTGCCCGAATTTGCCCCAATTTAAAAAAAGTGGAAATTACTTTTGAATACCATCAAAATTGCATACTGCGATTTTTTTAAAAATTTAGTATTTATGAACCAAAATCGTTGGTATTGTTCATTTCTTCAATTTTATTTTATTAATTATTTTTGCAATATTAATAATATTTTTGCAATTCTTTATGTAATGTGAAATTCCTTTTCCGTAAGTGAAAATCGTTGATTGGTATTACAATTTTCCGTATATTTATATAAAATTGTGCAATTTGTCTGTGAGAAGCTTTGACACACAAAAATTTGCACTCCCGTATAAAATCATAAGTTTTCGATATCCATTTGAATTTCGCATTGTTTCACTTTATTGCACTAGTGAAAATTTCGAATTTTTATTCTAGTGATGTCATAAACTATCCAACAAATTTGTCTCAAAGTCAAAATTGGTCGCCATTGTTGCCATTAAACTACTCAAAATATTGACAAAGCCCATGCCATGAGGCCGTTATTATGTTGCAAATTAAATAGAGTGGCCTGTTTTTACAATTTAATATTATATTTATGGTTTCAACAAAAACCTGTACAAAATGTGTCGATTTTATATATTATTATATATTGGGTACATTACGCAGATAATAATGATAAATTTGTGAACTGCAATGAAAGTAGTAATTTTTAGTATTAATTTGATAGTGATTTAAATGGAAACATTGAATACAATAAACTTAAAAAAGAAACAAATGTGCCATGCCACTATAAAATAAGCCCTAGTTTTTAACTCGGAAACGATGAAACACTTCGGTTCGAATGTTTCAAACTCATTTCACTCATTAATAAACCATTTACACCCTTGAAGCACAAATAACTATTTCACCTAATTAAGAATATTCTGGCTTACTAAATTCATTTTTGGTATAGTGACTGTGAAAACCATAGGAAGAATCGCTTTCTAGTTTAACATGCATTTAAAAAAAATAGCCATGAATTAAGATTTAAAAAAAAAATTCAGTTTCACACAATTGCATAAAAACTATTTTATGACTTGTTATCATTTACAAATAGAACTTGTAACTTAAAGGGACGTCTTTAAGTTACTAAAGGTATTGCTTCTGTTATTCAGATTATAGAGAAATGCATACAATTATTAAACAATTGAAGTTTGCATAAAATGTTCATTATTTCAATAGGAAATACAAAGCCATTTATCATATTATTTTAACCACAAACTTGTATATCTTTGACAAACATTATAAATTAATATAAAATTTAAATTACTTAAGATATATATTTTTAAAAGTATTGTTAATTATCATACGTAATAAACTGTTCAGATATTCAAAGTTTAGGTCTGTATTACAATAAAATCATCCTTTGCACTTTTTCATTGAATAATTTTTTCTTTAAGAACTTTTCACAATTTTATAAAAAAAATTATCTGAATCTCATTAATATAACTTTAGCACAAATTATAATTAAACTAAATACTACTCCACTTTTAACATTTCACTTGATCTGTACCTTTCCTGCGCTGAAGGCCTCCCTCGCCGTGAGACATCCTACCCCAACGAATTCGCAATTTTCCGTAATTGTGGCATTCGCGTTTGGTTTCACTTTAATGACACTCTCATACTTTCCACAATTAACAATCGAATTAAGCCGAGCCTTGTATCCATTCTAAAATGAAATAATAAAAAAATGGTAAAAACACTTAGAATTCGCAATTTATTTAATTAAGGAGAGGTTTGTTGCTAATTTTGAAAGACACTCACGCAAGCAAGGGCGGATTTCGACCAAAAAACGGCCAAAAGGAAAATCACAAAGCCGGTCGTTTTCATTGTTTCCGGAAAACACTCCCGTCAATTAAATTGCAATGAAAATTTAGTGCAAAACGCGCGCGCGAAACCGATTTTAACAACACAAGTTGGTCTCTCCACTCCGAAAATCAGATTAAACTGATCACAGCACCTGTTATGGGTATTTATTAGCTGCTGGTTAGGCTGTCGTTCCCACCAATTACTCAACACCGACTCCACAAACTGCCATTATAAGTCCAATTAATACCCAGCCGATTTTTGCCAATAGCACAGTCCGGGCCAAAATAATGCCTCTATTGCACAGCTTGGCTTTGAATGTTAAAAGTGTCGCTGTCGTTGAGTTCGAAATTTCGCTTTCACCATTAGAGAACATTAACATTAATTTAACAAGAATTTACCTAGAGTTACCGACTTTAACAATTAAATAATAAAAATTGACAAATACCTTCGATTTTCCTAAAGTTTCTATCAAATTAAAATATAAAAATACGGAAATAATAAAAATTTAATTCTCTTTGATTTGATTCTGTCTTTTGCTTACCATTTACAGTTTATCTGTATAGCTTTTAATATTTATTTTATAATATTTAGCAATACCAATCATTAAAATTTGTAGATTTGTCTTTTTTTTAATTTTTTAATGTTATAGAGTTATGGAATAGTTTCAAAGAAAAATAACTAAAACTCATAATTTTCTTTACAAACTGTATATTTTTTTAACAAATCAAAAATAAACTAAAAAATAGTATTGAATATTAATGAAATCTTAAAAACTGCACAGGTTCAATTAGCAAATGAAAATATTTTGATTTATAATCAATTCTGCTTCAATATATAAATTTGAAATATTTCAGTAATATTTTAATCATTAAATAGTTTTTTGCACTAACGTCTCGAAACACAAGCTTTTTGTAGTCCATTTGAGTTTCGTAATGTTTCATTTTTTCGCACTGAGTAAAAATTTTAAATTTTTATTTCACTAGGACGAGGAAAAAAAATCTTCAAATAAATTTGTTTCAAAATCAAAATTTCGGTGCTATCTTTAGAAAAACAATTGTTAAATTTTTAATCCAGGCCCTTTAACAGTAAAAAAAATCGTTTAAATAGAGAAACTCGGAAACGATGAAAACTCGCCTAAAGACTCGTATTTTACTTTCGTTTCCTCGTCAAAAAACGGCTTATTTTACACCATTGTAGTACAAATAATCTGCACTGAATTTCGCACATAAAACAGATGAAAAACCTTATTAAGCTCACGACTACTCTTTCGACTTTTGTCTAAACGAATTTCATATTAAAAAATACTCTTTACCAAAAATAACCAACACCTCAGCATTTAATCTACTGGCTTGCAGTTTGGGAAAGTGGTATTATATAAGACCCCGCTTTAAAACTTCGATTACATATCGATTCCGAGCGTTATGTTCATGTTAAACATTGACACCTATTGTTAAGATAAATAACGGAGCCGGGATTAACATCATTAAAATGGTTAATGAAAATGATATTGAATTCAATTTGGTTTAATTACTTTGTTTATATTCGTAAATTTTTGCACTTTAGTAATTAACAGATGTCTTAGTTTATGTAATTAGTTTTCTTAAATATGGAAAATAATTAAATGCGTTTAATTTTAAACTTTTATGTTTGTCATTTATTTCAAATAACAATATGTAAATATATTATATGATAATAATGTTGTTCAGAAAATACTAAACAGTAAAAAACTCTTTTTATTATCACATTAAAATAGTAATTTATGATAATGTGAAGTTGTAATCAAACCATAATACATATTTGATAAATATAATATTACTTTTCAATGAAAAAATTATATAAAAACATATTTTAAACAAGACAATTCAAAATATGTTTAAATTTCAAATGATTTCATTAAAAAAGGAAAAAATTCTTATGTTTTTTTCACAATTAAATTTAAAACTTAAATTTAACAAGCATAACAAATATTGTAAAACAAACAGTTCAAAGGGATATGTGCTTTTTTTTATTAAATCAACTTCATAGAAAGAGTAAAAAATAATCCATCATCATACAATACAATTTTTAATTTAACATATGCATTTCTGACCATTTTTATATTTCGAACAAAGTTTTATAAAAATCCATACTATTTTCGAATCCGTTTCTTTGACCCGGACTATATATTCTGATCTAGTTAATAAAGTCATTGTAAGTAAAAACTTGTTCATTAGCTTAGAATTAGATATCCTCGCAATCAGATTTTCAATATTTGCATGATTGAAAATTTGCACATGAAAATGCAATTAGTTTTTTACATTTGTTTTGTACACCAGTTTTTTAGTACTTCTAATTATGCAAAGTATCTAACATGGTTATTAAAATGACGTGTGTACTTACAAAAAATAATAGCAAAATACTATGTATAAATAATTTGGGGAAAATCCCCAGGTTTGACCCTTCAAAATCATGAAGCACATGACGATGCCTGGAGAATAAATTAATTTGGCAAAAATACTGAGAAAAAGATCGTCGATCAAAGTGCTGTCGAAATTCTGCTTGTAATCGTTCTAACCACTTTTTCCAGCCAAGGCCAAATCAGTACTACTGACCCACATCTTGACGTCACTTTTGCTGTTTGCGACTGCTGCTGCTTGCCAAAAACTGACCACTGCTGTTTACCAGAGTTCACTGTTTGCTTGGATTCAATTTCCTCTCAAGGCAAACTTCAACCACGAAAGTGCATTAGACAAGTCCAACTTTGCGCTCTTTTCCACCGTTTTAATTAACTGGGCATTTGTTGGGCTTTACAAAATGAGTTGAATGGAGTTAAATAATTTTGTATTATATGCAGTAAATATGAAAACGAGATTTATAATAATGTAGAATCGTTTGAACATTAAACTATATGTTTTTTTTTCTTGAAGCATTTGAGTTTTTTAATTGTTAAAGGGTTACCACAAACAAATGTATTAGTTTCTTATTTAAGAACTTATTGAAATAATCCAATCAAACGAACATGATTTTATCTTTTTTTGATACAAGTTATTGTTTAGAATAAAGATAATTATGAAACGTGTTGTTTTGTCTTCTTTATAGGGCGTCTACGAACTCTTTACACCATTTTTATTCTATTCCATTGCTTTGGCTTCACTTTTCTCCATCCTCTTCCACATAGATCCTGATGCAGCGTACGGCTCCAGGTCTGCTTCGGTCTTCCGAACTTACGTTGGCCCTGGGGCGCTCAATTAATCTCAAGTAACACTGCTTTCGATTTGCAGATCCATTGGCTCCTGGTTGCTTAAACTCCAGAGATCTTCATTCCGAATCTTGTTAGTTCAGAAGATTCGGGATATGATTCGGAGGCACTTGTTTATGAAGACTTGGATTTTATTGTATTCTTATTGCCTCGCTAACCAGGTTTCTCTACCGTTCATGAGGACGGGCTCTTTGAAATTCTGCTCTTGATATCCAGTGTGGCCCCTGCGTACACTGCTGTCCAACTTAATACCATTTAAAGGTGTTTATTTTTGTTACACAGATGAAGAAGAATTTTTTAAAGCACTAGTGCTTTTATTATTATTATTAAAGTGTGCCCTACGTAAACGAAATCCATCAATTTATATGAAAAGTTTCTTTGATACTGGAGGTTTAACTGTTAAATATTGACGAATATTATCCGACACTGATCACAGTTATGGATTTTTATATTTAAAAATTCTGTTACGAATCAAAATTTTGTCAAGAAATAGAAACATAAACATCAAAGAAAACTATTATCCAAGTATTAGAGAAATCCAAAGCGATTACCAAAAAAGTTTCTCTAAATTTATTGATCAGTGCAATGAAATTAAAGTTTAACAAAATTGCAAAACCGTTACACTGGTTTATTTTTAATTTATTTTTAATTTAGGAATGTTTTATCCTTTTCCCGTATTACGCATTGAGCAAAACAGATAGGTATAGTGTGTAGAACAGAGAAACATACATTTCCATAAAAATTTAAAGAATTTTTAAGATTTTGTGTTAATTTATTTAAAAATGAATAAAATTTTGTATAAAACACGGTCGATAAGCATTATTAAACATTCGGGCCTTCTTTAAAGCACTCGCTATGCTCGTGGCTTAAAACAACTCTTCTGTTTAATAATGCCTTATCGACCTTGTTGTACAAATAACTTCTCTCGTCCTCAAAAATTGTTGCGCAATAACATTTCGTTTTCATTTTGTGTAATCGTTTGCAGAAAAATTCAATTATCGCTAATTCCATCGAATAACTCAGACTAGTTAGACTAAGCTAGACCTTTTAGGTTTTACAGTTTTTCGTGGATTGTTTAAATAGACAGAAATTAAAAGGTGGGTCGTAACTACCCCCAAAATCCAAAATAGCAGCGTCAATAACAACTGTATAGGAATTTTAAAAATACTATTAAATTCTAAATAAAATACTCTTTCCTAAGACATGCAGTTTGGTATATTTATTATACCGAAAATGTCATTTTTCGCAAAATCCCATTTTAGGCGTTAACAAGCAAGAGAATAATAGAAAACATAAAACTTGTTGTTGCAACACAGTCATTATTATGCTGCCCAGATAGTTAAAAGACGGAGACGGAACCTTCTGAATTCGATGCTCTCCTATTTGAGACAAGCTGTTATCATTCGAATTGGTTTTTTTTTAATTTGGTATCGATGGGTTGATATGAAGATCGACCAGTTACCAATTACAAAAACTGCTCAGAAAGAAGCTCAATTATAAAACGTGAATACATAAGCTTTTTCCAAGATTGGCATAAAAACTAAACTTCTCATTCTTTACCAAATCGTGAAAAAGAAACATTCTAGATTTTAATTATAGACCTCGACAACTAGGTCATTTTAATGAAAAGAAATATAATTACTGGAAATGATATTAGTGGGATTATTGGCAACGAGCTAATCACTCATTCCAATTAAATCAATGATTAACGAAACACAGACAAAGCTTGCTATGGAAGTGCCCTATGTCTCCCTGTTGGGATGACGAGGGAAAAAAATGTTAGTGGGATTAAGATATAAAGTTAAAAAAGGACATGGCTTGTTTAAAATACATAAAGTCATGAATTAAACATGTTAGATAAACAATATTCTACTTTTACAATTTTGAAGGACTTTTCAATGCCTCATCGGCATTATTTAAATAAATTACAGTCGACTATCGATAATTCAAACCTTTGACAATTCGAATCTCTCCCGAGGTCCATACAATTTTGTGCTCTCGGTAATTCGAACTTATCGGTGTTAAACACTCGACAATTCGATATTGCAAATTTGTTGCTGCTGTTTTTAGACGTGTTTTCTCTTAAAAAGCTGTTGAACAGTCTGAGCAGCAGCAATCCACTTGATAATTCGAACTTTCGTTTATTCAAAGTATTTTAATAGACCCTTGGAGGTTTGAATTATAGTGAGTCGACTGTAGAACATTAAAAATTGCAAGCATTTATCTTTGAATTTTTTTTATTGATTTTGAATAATAATACCTCGATTTTTATCTTGTTGTAACCAGTTTAATTAGAATAGATTTTTATTGTGTTATTTCATAGAGCTAAACTGAAAGTCATTATTAAACATATTGGATAACAAACAATATGTTCTATTATAATACTGTGTAATTTAAAACTCCAATTCTATAAAATATATTCAAATGAATTTAATTCTATACATCATTATAATATCATCCATTATTAAATATAATAATGATATATGTTTATTTAAAATATTTTTAAGACATAATAAAAGAATATTTTTTTCAATACAACTTAATTGTAAAGATAAAGCTAAAGAGTATTCTTTATTGTCAATAATCTTGAAATAACTCTAATTAAGAACAATTTAGGTAAACATGAAATGCAAATTATTCAATTAACTGACAAAATTCCTTCGTGGAAATAAAAATTGATTGAATAATATAGATTACATTAATCCTACCAGGTGAATTTTTAATTTGTTTACACAATTTGATCAAATAAATATGCTCTAATTTGTGGAACTCAATTTCGTGCCGTTCTGATCATTGTAATTGCTTAATTGGTTAATTAAATCAGGTGATGCGTTCCGATGTCGAAAGTGTTTTACTGGAGTGTCCAAAACGGAGTTATGTTTAACAGGTCATTGAATTAAAAATTCATGTTGACCTTAATTATTTAAATTATTTACATGATTTTGCTATTATTAAATTTACAAATGATGTGCGATGTCACTTAAATGATAATTTGGGATAAAACCCTTTAAAATCGAAATGATGTATGTTGATTTTGATTAACCTTTATTTCGGACACCAACCTCACGGTCATATATGTCCCCATAAAAGAATACAATAAGTTTACATTTTATTTTATAAAACTATACTATTTACAAAATTTGCTTAACTAACTTATATATAATTACAAATTGTTGTTTTACATATTCATGTCTATTTCTAAGAAGATTTTTGTAGTATTTTAATTTGAATTTATTTATATTTTCAAATTTGGTTTTTAACAAATATTTGTATTTTTTTCTTATATTTACAAATTTATATAATATGTATAATACTATTTTTGCTATTGCATTATTCACAATAATAATTGAAATCTTGGTCTTTTCTAATATGCCCTGTGAATATTCTTCCTAAAAGTTTTGCGTCTTTGTTATTTAATTGTTTTAGTATCATTCTTGGGCTATCTCCAGGACTTTTATTTGCTTTAAAATACAATTTCCCTTTTTGGGATGATATAATTGAAAAATTCCTCTTGCCATTCTTTTATAGTTTGATCTTCATCCTTCTGTCCTAATTACAAGGAGTGGATGGAGAATGTTCATGATGAATTGGTGACATTACCGGTAGGGCTTAAGACGAACAGAATGTGGCACCGACTAAGGGTTTTGAATAAGATGTGTAACAGCCTTTATTGAAATGGAGTGGTTAACAAATTCTCTTCAGAAGAAGCATGTAAGTTGTGCAGCTCGGGGAGCGCGGATACCTTGTCTACCTGTCTCGGAATTCAGTGCTCTGCAGGACTTTAGAAGGAAATTCGGCCTCCTGAACCCTGCCAGGGTGACGGGTTTTTTCTCTTTGGGCGACCTGATTTCATGCGGCAACCCACCGACTTTTCTCGACTGATGAGGTATCTAAAAGCTGTTTTAAATGCCAGAGCATTCGCTTTGTGAAGATGATCATTGATGCTTTATTTTATTTTTATTACTTCTTTTCTTGTCAGGGTAAGAGTTTTCTCTTCCTCTGAATCCATTGTTGACCGATCAACGCCACCGTCCACTTCTTCTTTTTTTTTCTTCTTTTGTATAATTTGCCGTCTCACACAGGAATAGTTCATATAAGATAAAACTGAATACCTAAAATTATTATAATTTTATAATTAACTACAATAAATTATAATAGATCAATATTGTAAGTAGATCTATTCTACTTTCCATTGGAATTAGACCTATTTCTGAGTAAATTATGTGATTTGGTGTTGATTTAACATATCCCATCGCAATGATGTATGTTAATCATACATTATTTCATTTAGATGGTTTCTATTTTGTTCAAATTATGTATACCGTCAAATTGTATGGAGTGGTAGGCACTAACGTTGTTTTATGCTTCACCATGGCTTTTACAATTCTCGACGATAATATACAAATATTTTAGGTTATGCTACAAGACTGTTTTTTTTGCAAATTTAGCTATAGCTGTAGTTAAATTTGGTAGTATTAGCAGTATTAGTAATAATGGTAGGGAAAGTATGTACAAAATGGCATGATGTTTTGTTTTTGGATCATACTTCTTTATGGGTAACACACAACAAGGCCATATTACACAGTAACCAATCTTGATTACCTAATTATTAAAGTTAATATCTAATTGTTGCAAAAATGAACAGAAAAATATCAAACAGCGTTAAAGAGAAGTCGGCGATAGTCTGCTTTCTTTTTCTAGAAAATCTATAAAAATTTAAAAAAATTAAATTTTAAGGCAACAATGAATCCTAAAGGGATAAAATAACCACAAGAAGAATATGTTTTTTGCGAAACTCTTGCAATATGTTCAATTGAACTGATTGTTAATCGCTGTAATAACTACTGAGGGCTGTGACACCTAGACCCGTTCAAATTTTTGCAGGATAGTAGGATAATGACCCAAATGGTTTCGGGTCACTCGATAACGCAGTCAGATTCGAGCTAGAAATCTCCAAAACCCTAAAATACCCCCTGTGCGATTTTGTCCATATACCTTTAGTTGAATCTAAAGACACAAAAAACGGTTTGAAATGGAAAATATTCATTTAAAAATTAGGAACATTTTTTATTTAAAATTTTAAATAATAAGTAAGTCCACATTTCTTCTTCAGCTAATGAAATGAGATATGAGATTAATTACATAAATTATTTTTTTATGAAATTTATAAAAAGGTTCATTTTTAAAAACAAAATCATAAATAAAATAGCGAAGAGGATTATACGAGTATACACTGAGTTTACATATGACTATATATTTTACATTATTCGAAGATTTAATATTAACATTTCAATCGTCAAAGTAACCACGAAATACGTCACTTTGCACCACTGAGTGCTGTAATATTTCATTTCAACACTCTTTTTGGAAGAAGAATCACTTATTTTCAAAGTAATAGTAAAAATGACATAATTGTCAAAGGGATGCTTGATTAAATTTTGATTAATATATATGATTGTCGTTTCCAATGATTACTAGATGACACACTTTAATTGCGATTTTTTGCTATTATTTTTGCTCAGAATGTAAAATATTGTTCAACATTGTATTGAAATTGAACTAAGCAATTTCAATACAATGTTGAAAATAACTATATTATAATCAAATTTGGTTGTTGAATTATAATTTGTAATTTTAATAAAGTTAACGTTACATGTTTGAATTCAAACTACATACTATAGTTTGTTTCCACTTTACTACTTGGTCATGCGGCAAACTGTTATTTTATGATGGGACTTTTGTTTTAATTTACTTCATTTAAGGCACTATCAAGATATTAATATAATTTACTTAAATTACAGTTCTAACTCTAGATCAATATTTTGTGTAGTTTAAGGGCAACAATGGCGACCAAATTTGGACTTTGATACAAATTTGTTGGATTGCTTCTGAAATTTTTTTGACTAGTGAAATAAAAATTCAAAATTTTTACTGAGTGCGATAAAGTGAAACATTACGAAACTCAAATGGATATCGAAAAACGTATGTTTCGATGCGGTAGTCCAAAAAAACTTTACTCAATTTCAAAGACGTTTTAAACTAAAGTATAACACAATTTTAATAGTTTTTTCCAAATTTTCCAATATTAATTGTGTTGTTAAAAGTGTTGAGAACAATGGATATTGGATATGTTATTATGATTGAAAAAAATTCCAAAATTTTAGGTCATAAGTCGTTGTTTTTTATAAATAAAAGTTATTTGATCATATTTTGTCTGTTTATTTTATTAGACTATAAATAGTTCAAGATTTTTTCAAATAAATATTAGCACTAATAAAATTTACAAATTTTATAATTGAATTAGAGCCTCTAAAGACGTCAAAATACATGGTGTCTAATTAAACAAAAAATAATAATTAAATTATATTTACATTTAGTTATTCTGTAATATTTATATATAATTTTAAATAAATTATAATTACAAAATATCTTTTTTGTCACGCCAATTCATACATTTAATGAACACATTAAGTAATTATAATGTAAATATCACATTAAATCATATTTATATTGTGGAACCGAATAGAATTTAAAAGTTCTGGATAATTAACTACAAAAAACTTGATATTTAAAAAACGAAAACATTCCTCTAGACTTGCAATTATTTGCTCTGATTTTATAATTTAATATTATTCATAACATTAAATTAAATATTCACTTCCTATTTGCCTAGCATTGTTCGCGTTGAATCATTCTATTCAATTCCAACGTCACAGTTAATTACAAAGGTTAATTTATTCAAAACGAAACAAATAATTTGTAAAATAATAATTCAAACAAAGTGTTTAAATAAACTCCCTTATTGAATCTTATTATTATAAATTTTGATCTTTACAATCATTTTAAATGGTGTGGGTCGCAGTTTAACAACACACCCTAATAAATCAATTCATAATTTACAGGCGCATTTCAATTGCTATCGCTTTCGAAAGGTCTCCAAAGAGCAACCGCCGAGGGCTTATCTTAATTCCACTGAAAAAAATCCCTCCCAAAAAGACGTCATTATCGAATTTCTAAAAACTCAAATTCCAAAGGGACTTGATTGGAATATTAATGATAATATTAAATTCAATTTTCTATTATTAGATAACATTTCGTGATCTTCCAGAATAATAGACATTTTATTGACCCGCACTGTAGCTTTACTTAAAGTCACTTTCAATTTCATAGGAATCGGAGAATTCAATTATTTTATTATTGTTTCAATTAAAAGGAAGTACAATAAAGCCATTTACATCAATATTAGCAGTTACATGCCACTAGACAGTCCAAGTTCGGCCATTAATTCGCTAAACAAGGAAATTCCAATTCTAATTCAAAAGATCGAGTCTCAAACTTTGGTCACGTTTTTGTGCATTTATTTGGCGAATTTTAAATATTGACTCTCCGTTTCAATGTCAATGCTGTTAGTGGCACAAAGTCAGGTACAAAGCGACAGAGATGGTCATCAAATCTCGTCAACGAAATCGAAATTTCGCCAATGAAAAAGCAGGTCATTTGTAAAACACAGGGTGGGAATTATTTTTTAAACAACTTTGAACAAGTTTGATTTATTTTGAAAAATTTTATTTCAATTTACGTTTTATTTTTTCCAATAAATATGTTAATTTGAAACTTAAAATTTAAAAAATATTTTTTATTGATATATAATGGAAATTATTAAATCAAATTTTGTTAAATACTAAAAAAATCTGTTTTAATTTTAGATATTTTTTTATAAGGAAGAAAAATCCGCCATAGTTATTAAGTTTCTTGGTATTCTAAAGATATTTGTTAAGGCATTTAAAGTCAAAAACAGGATTTGTTGCAAATAATTGCAATAATTACATTTATTGTATTTTTTTCAAATGAATATGTTAATCTTTAGTATTATTTCATTGTAAATGTGATTTATTTTATATAGTCAAAATATTTTATAGAATTCTATTGAAAAATGATTACATTTTTTCTCTCTAGAAAGTAATCCATAATTCAATCCTATTCAATTATGCATTATTTAACACCTGCATCCAATCACAATAATAAACTAAATTAGTACTTTGAACTAATAAATAAAAATTGTAACTTTTTGGTTGCCCGGATGGAAAATATAATTTGACAATTTTTTTGCTACTACAATAAAAAAGGCCATAATTTTTTAATCAAATTAATAATTTCCCCATTAAATTATCAAAAGTAAAGTTTTTCTTAAATGTTGATTGAGGTATCTAATTGTGATTCAAGAGCTCGATGCCATCACAGGTATATCAGTGATACAGTGCAATTTGCTTCTATAAAATCTTGTAAAAAACTAGTTGGAAAACACAAATTTAAATCGTATCTTTAAAAAATTCATTTCTTTCGTTTTCTAAAACTTTACTCGCGTTTAATAATAGTTCATTTTTCCAATCACGTTGCTAAAATAACTATATAATTTTTATTTTAATTATTGTAAAATATCACACTTCAATAAAATTTCATTAATCAAAACTACTCTTCAATCACACACCAATTTCCGTACATTAAATTTAAACTCACATGCATTATCAATAATAAAAGTCTTGTCATTGATAATAATGCAAATAATTCAAATATCATTTCAAATTAAATGATTTATCGGATAATTAAAACCAAAATAAATTAACGATATTCCAATAAGTAAATGATAATTCGATATAATCGCCTTTTTGGCGTAATAGTAAATCTGCACCACCTAGAAGCACAAACCCGGTAATTTGATACAAAGCTGACTGTGTTATACCGTCTTTTCGTTTTAAATGTATTGTGACTGGAAATTTCAATT
>JXOV01008472.1:8781-34887 GCA_001014945.1 Clogmia albipunctata | reverse complement strand
CCTTAAAGAGGAAAGGTAAAAAATAATAATAATCCACACTTNAAATTTTTAACATGTGGTCGATTTCATTCATAGCCAGTCTTTCTGTACTCTACTTTTCATCTCTTCCTCTTGAAGAAGATCACAGTTTATGACTTAGTCTAGTCGAGATTTTAATGGCTTTTTTTTCAATGTTTTGGACTCGTGATAGGCCAAATCAGTCTCGTTGCAGAGCTCTGATGCGGACCTATTGACATGTTAACTTTTCGAGAAAAAATAATAATATTAAAAATTATTATTTTAAAAAATAGAACAATATATAAATATCTAAATTTCACAACAACAATAATATTACATAATGTTTTTGGCCAATAATTGTCAGAAAATTTATTTTAAAAATAAATTACATACGCGTATATTTCACATATGTTTTCAAAGTCATCTCTATCATTGATAATGTTCAGAATTCAATAGAAAAATTAGGTAATTCGGCGTAAATTTCGCACAAACAATTTGTTATCAAAATTCTAATATTACAAAAGGTGGTTTCAGTTGGATTCGATTTGCATTATGGGTTACGAGCATTGCAATCCATAATTTTTACTATTCACATTCCTTTGTTAGAGAGAACAAATTAACCGAATATTTGGTCTATAACCACTGTAAATCAATTCAACAGTGTCAATTGATTTGTGATGCCTTGGAGGGTTTTGCCATTTACTGTGCATTGGCCCATTGTTGAGCATCTACGCAATTTGTTGAATGCAAATTGATTGCAAAATTAATTTGGTTGTTTTATTCAATACCCTTCAAATTGGAAATCCGACTAGCTTTAGCCAGGCCCAAATGGAAAGACAATGTAAAATCAGCTTATTTCGGCATATCAAAGCCACAAGTGATTTTATGTCGAATTTTCGGTTTATTAAAATTTCTCTGCCTCAAAACAAAACCCCAATTTGAATTTGCATATGGGCTCGTTTGGTACTGACACCCTTCCATGCACATTAATTTGCCCAACCTTTCAGCTCCACTGACTTCAATTCCAGGGCAATCCCTTCGAATAATTACGATTTAGACCATATAGACATGTCCTTATAACGCTAAATGAATTATATTTCATATGAAAATAAACTCAAAATCATTTAAAATCACAAGCGTTTAGTTTAAAAAAAAGACCTGTATTCTTAATATCGGCAATGTTTTTTCCCAAACATTCTGCATTTTTAAATGTAACGCTCTACGCGTATAGATATCTTAGTCCAAATATTCATCCAGAATATAATCTTTGCAGTTTTTTAAGATCCCTACTGTTTTGATTTTGCTTAATGATTTCTTTTTCAATAATCAAGAATCGAACACCGAACGATATTCCTCTA
Organism: Clogmia albipunctata; assembly: GCA_001014945.1. Classification (NCBI taxonomy): domain Eukaryota; kingdom Metazoa; phylum Arthropoda; class Insecta; order Diptera; family Psychodidae; genus Clogmia; species Clogmia albipunctata. The sequence continues at coordinate 33,532 of JXOV01008472.1, read as the reverse complement.
TAAGGGTCTAAAAGTCTAAATCAACAATCTTAAACTTATTGACCCTACCTTGCATTATTGGTAAATTATTAGCACCCTGACTAATTACTCGAAAAAAATATTGGATATCATTCAACCTAGTTTTTGTAACAAGTGTTTTAATTATAGCTCGTGATTTAAAAGACGATATTGGTCAACAATCTCTTATCTTACAGTCAGTGCACAAATTTCATTTGGTCGCTGTGACATTTATAACAGTAAGCATTTGAACACGAAACTGACTTGTCTTTACTTTTACGAATTTTAAAAATCTTACGCTCAAGCGCTTTTTGGGATTATAATAGTACTTTGATATTGAAAATATCTAAAGGGTGGGTGGTGTAAATCAGGTTTTTATTTTTTATTAACAGATTTTATGGAAAGCAACAACTAAGCTATGGTTTTAAAAATACCTTATCTTCATCTTCTTTTTCATTGTAGAAACACTGAAACAGTTTTTTTTATTTAAATAAATTTGAGGAGGAGATTTTTTTCTCAAGTCATTATTAATAATAAACAAAGAATGTAATAATTTTGTAATTAAATACAATTATAATAAATAAAAATATTTTTTATGTTTGTTTGTCGGTTGGTTACATACTCCGTATGCATACAGCGTGCGTCCTTAGCGTTTCAGAGCATAGACGACATCCATTGCTGTGACAGTCTTTCGTTTGGCGTATTCGTTGTATGTGACTGCATCATGGATCACATTATCCAAAAACACTTTAAGCACTCCACGGGTCTCCTCGTAGATGAGTCCAGAAATTAGTTTGACACCCCTTCGGTGAACCAGACAAGGAACAGCTTGGTAAGTACCTGGATGTAATCACGAAGCACCTTCCTGTGACATTTAGCGCCACCCTTTGCCTCTTTTTCCTAGACCAGTCAGTTTGATTTAGTTAAAGTTACTGCTTCCATTGACTTCGACTTTCTTACATGTTTAAGAAAAATTTCCGTAAAGCGTTTATTTTTTTAAAGTCGTCTTTGAAATTTAAATTAATATTAATTTGATTTAACCGAACTTGTTAAAATAAATGAATGATCATAATAAATAATACTTTGAAATATGATTTTATCCTTGCCAACAAATAAAATACTGATTGATATGTTTGCAAAGCAACTGCCAATTTGTAAGCATATCTGTCACATCATAATTTTCGTTTGTTTAACCATTAGAAAAATAGGAAAAGAAGCTTTTCTAGAAATCTTCTTATGTTCACTCGTACATAATTTATTTCTGGTTTATGATTAAATCACATGTTTTTATGTCACATCAAAAACCCAAATAATGTGTCATTTCGGGTCAGCTGGTCTGTCCCAATTCATGAGCCACTGAACAGGATATTTATACATATAAACAGATATTTATCCTTAAAAAGTCAGATTTACCCTTTGGAAGAAAAACTGTAATATTTTAATTGTATTATTGCCATGGATTTCCCATGTTTTTGATGTCAACAATCATTATTACTTTTAAAGCAGTCCTATTCTTGTTTGTCGAAAGTTCAAAAGATGACAACTTTTTAAAAATCAAATAGATTGGACCCGGAAAACAATTTAATGACAAACAATTTCAAATTTTATTTGTTTGGTACATGAAATACTTCATTTTCCATTTGATATTGTGAATTCAAATAAATTCTTTCACAAATTCCATTCCAATTCAATTCTATTTTTTCCTATTTTCAATTAAATCCACAGGCAAGTTTTTTATTTAGACTATTCAAATGAAACATATTTTCGTTTAATGGATTTTCAGCTTTGTTTCGATTGTATTTTAATAATATAATTGGCATTTTAAAAAATATTTACAAATAATACCTATTAAAATTTGCTCATTGAATCATTTTATGCCCGAAATAAAATCCTATTAGTATCCATTCAAACGTATGACATAAATATTAATTTGTGAACAATATCCGCCCATTCAAGTTCAATTTAAATATTAGTAATTGTGTTTTGAAATACATACTAAGTATATACATGGTATATATTTATATTAATATGAATTAATTTCTGTGCAGTTTTGGTTGGTTGTTAAAGCGTACAAATATAATATAATAGAAGAGAAGTCAGTGTAAAAATACAATGAAATTCAATGTAACTGACCAACAAATGTATTTGAACAATTCTATTTTACCACTTTTCATTGAATTTTAATTTAATAATAGTTATGTATACAATTAAATCGATAAGATAAAACATTATTTAAAACAGGCTCGTATATTTAATAATGAAAATGTTATGCATTTTTAAATAAATTAACACAAAAATTAAAAAAGAACATTCGTTTTCTTAAAATCAAATTTAAAGAACCACTCCAAGTTACAGTTTAACACAATCTTATTTATTAAAACTAACTAAAAAGATAATTTTTTTATTTCTAATGAGGTGATGCCGCACTTTGACCTAGATAAGTTGTAAATGAAGTTCAAATAAATAATCACAAATTGTTATTATTAGTTGGTAATGACAAATGAATTTTTAAAATAAAAATCACTGCTTTTACTGAGATTTGAACACATGATTCCAAATTTTGTGATGAGACACTTAACCAACCACGCTATCCGGCCTAAAAAAAGATAATTACAATTATACAAAAATAATGAACAATAATAGATGGAGCGACTACAGGGTGTTCCACAATAACTCTTTAATATGCAATAAAGAAAAAACAAAACCAAATATATGGGAAAATTCATTGTAATTACTAAATAAAATGAATTTACTGACGATTCTTCAAAATTTGGCTCAAGTGTGTAAATATACTTAAAAATTAGGTAATACAAGCAATTCGTATTTCACCCAGGTTAACTCATTTTAGATTCAGTTTTTAGAATTTTGCGATAAATTTTGATAAAAACGGAATTGGTGGAATCTATTAAAATAAATCAATTTAGGAAATATTGTTAATATGTCTTATACATCACACACGAAATAGAAAAAATAAAAAGATACATAAATGTTAATAAAATAATAATTAAAAATAATTTTACTTCAATGTGTTAAAGGAATAAAAATACCTAAACGTGAAAAACACAATAAGATACGGTTATTATTAATCATAAGAACATCATAATTATCCTTATTTGATATATTGCTTTTACGTTCGCAAAAAAGTGCCGTATTTTAACCAGTTATTAATATATATTGACAAAATTTATTTGATGCTGTTATTTGTTAATGTATCAGAAATATCAAATTGACCATTTGTCTAGATTTGGTAATGGAGATAAATCAAGATTAATTGACATAATTGCCCAATACCGACTTGGCCCTGGTCGCCACCAGCGGGTGACGAATCTAATCGAGACGTTACAGATCATCTTATGACGAATTTATGGTCTGGCGCACGTCTCCCGCTCTCACTCTCCTCATTGAAAGCGGATGATTAAGTGGCGGGCCCGACGTCATCTATTACACATTACGTTTCTAATTGGACTGAGCCGCCTGCCAGCCAAATGCCGTCGTCGTCCAGCAGTAGCCCTCTTCCGTCCCCCAGGCTCCAAAAAGGCTCAATCACACAGAATTGCGGAAGTGAATCGGAGCTTTGGTCCATGTTGTTGGCGCTGTTTTGCAAAAACTGGGTTAATTGTGCGATGAGGACGGTCACCCAACCGATGGCCATCAATTAATGGTAACCAACCAGTCGACCCCTATTTTGACATGAACCCAACTATGAGCCCCGATTAATCGTTTTTCTCAACACACACCCCAGCTCTCAATTGGTGTGTAGCGAAACAACATTCAACCAACGAACCCTTGGAAAGTAATTTATAATATATCGATGTATTCTGGAAAAAACTTCAACTCTTCCAACTTAAATTTCCGAAAAAGGGGTATGAAATGAATTTCATCATAAATCCTTTAGAGAACAGTTTATTTAACTTTAAACGGTCCAAATTTTACTATAAATTATTAAAGTCTTTATTTAGCAAATTTAAAAATGTATTTGTTTTTATTTATTCCATGATTTTTTTAATATTATATAATTTAAATATATAAATTAAATTACAATCCTTAAAAAATATTATTTTTTTGTTATATTTAAAAATTGATAAATTTAACAAATTAAGGCTTTTAATCGCTATAATTAAAAATTGCTACTGAATAATTTAACGGCACAATCAAAATGAAAATCTATTGGATTTAATTTTATTTTAAATCACTTCTATTTAAAAACAAAGTTGTAGTTTTATATTTAAAATACATTTCATAAACCTTGAAATAACTAAATATTGAAATATATATTGTAGTTAAAGAAAGAAACTAATACAGCTAAATTTTTATTTTTTTTCATATATCTTAATTCAGGATAATTTACTATTCTTTAAATGGCGTGGTAGGTTGGATGCAGAACTCACTCAGGGATTATAGCCCTTATTTAAATATATATAGCTCTCCCTGCATAATGCTATGTCTGGCCCTAATTAACTTGTTATTATCGATAAAATATTGTAATGTAATGAGTCCTCAATAGTACTTGGGGAATATGATAAGATATTATTAAAGTACTTATTAGACCCGACAATCAGCACCGCACACTAGAGTAGTATAGATCTGGACGCTTTAGAGGAGGGATTTGTTGTTAGTTATATGTATAATTTTTTTGTCACATTTTTTTGTATAAATTGTGTGAGCGAATTTTCTTACTGCACAGATAGCCTTTTATTGAAATTATTATATAGATAAAACAATTCCTCTTCATATCTTGTCACTACTATTTAGAAATACGAACAAATGTATATCCCTCGTATAGAAATTTAGATTATGCATTTTTCAGAATCATAGGTTTTTATTAATAATTATTAGATTAAGATCGTCCACTATATGTCCTAAGTGATATTATATGATTGTATAGAATAAAAGTGTCAGACGCGCTTTTCAACTTCTCACACAAGGGCAGCATAGGTTAAGCCCCTCTCGATGTGGGGTTTGTTGCTATTTATATATTTAATATGAAATGCAGCACAAGTTAAGTCTATAAAAACACCAACCGTTCTTTTATATCTCTAAAACCAGATGTCGCAAGAACTTCAAATTTGCACACCATTTATTTATTCTGAACTGCGGCGCGTACTAGCCTAAAACCCGCTGTCAGTAAATATTATCTGAACTCGTGACTTTATTTGTTATTCTATTATATCAATATTATTATAGTATTCAGAGATGCACAAAGAGAACAGTTTTCGATAGTCATCATTTTCTAGTATGAATTTAAAAAAAACTGTTCGTACTTTTTCCTCATTATTCGAAACCAGGATTTTTTACTTACAAAGACATGGCTACTAAATTTTTAGGAATTCTTGATATATTTTTATTGTCTAACGGCTCCCATTAATAGATTATTTAATAAAAACCTCATTGTGGAGATAAAAGGGTTGCGTATATGGAGTTGACCAATAAGACATTGTGTGTTTAACATTTTATCGCAATTTCGAGAAACATATTTAATTAATTGCCAACACTTTTTATATAAAATTGTAAGTTCTTGAATGTAACATTGTGTGTCAATTTGACACAGGTGGGTTTATAGCCTTAACTCGTATTGTAACTCATATATATCCTAAAAAAAAACAGGTATGAATTTTTACAATTTTTTTCTTCTAATCACAATTTAAATTTTTCTTTATATTTTTTATTATTTTACATATGGTTAATTAAAAAATTTTCTAAAAATTGTGGCTAAACAATTCTGACAAAATTGTTGAAAATGTTCAACTCGATTTTATACTAGTTTTTAGTACAAGTGGTATTTTATACTTGGTATTTAAACCAAGGTATTATTTCGAAAATTCTATAAAAGCGATTATGGTTTTGTTTATGCTCGCATCACTTTAAAATTAAAGGAAATTATTCCATTAAATTAAATAATAAACAAATTTTATGCAAACCGAAATATTACCCTCAGTAATTTTTCACAATGAACACAATACTAGTCTATAATCAAATGATTTGTAAAATTAATTCCATTATTAGATACAATTGTGTATTGTTATCAAAGTATCTCCTTTTATTTGGAGGAATTCCGCTTTTAGATTAAGTATTGTTGAAATTAAATGTTCCTCAGTGAACTCCTACTTATCGATCTGTTAAAACCCCCTAAAAGTTCTCGGGGACTTTTTTCGTCCCTTTCATCACATTCCATCCCTAAGCAAATGAGTATGGCAAAATCGAGAACATACTTTTTATACCATTGAAATAATTCCGATTTTTATTGTACGTCACTCAAAATGCCATTTATATACTTTTCCTAAGATGCCGAAGTGATAAAGTCTCGGATGATGGTTTTTGGGGGTGGAGGAGGACTTTGAAAAGGATTTGAATTAATTTACTTAATCAAATATTACAAATTATTTGTGAAGTATCATTTTCGTCATTCTTTCAGGCCAAAGAAGAGCCGAGGAGGAGGACGACGCCACCAAAACACCGAGGGATTGGAAAACAATGCACCCCAGTCTCGAGAGATCCCCATTGACTGATACACAAGCCCCATCAGTGGGGGAGTGTTTCTCCGAGATTGGCGGCTATTATTTCGCAGACTAGAGCAGGAATTTTAATGTCATTCAATTTGTCGATTTTCGGAATCGTTGACATATTGCGCGATAAATTCCTTTCATTAAATTGTTATTGTTTTCTACTTCGCACTCCGCCACCCTTCAATTATATTAGATAAGAGCCCTAATAATGCCTGTTATTGAGATAATAATCCACAACAATTCGATTTAAATTCAACATTCAATTCAATGAACAATTTGGAAACTAACACTTTGCTAATTATATCTTATCACAGAACTACATGATAAATAAATATAATAATATAAATAAATTAAAATTCATCAGTTAAAATTAAATCTTTCATTTTATTTTCTTAACTGTTTTATTATTTATCTCTTCCTTCCTCGGATAGACGCCGTTGCTTTCGGAACAAAGAGCAGCAACAAATTTCTTCTACTGAGGTCTATTTTGGGCCATAGATCTAATCTGGTTCTAAGTTCCCAGGTGTAGACTCTCCACATGCACCGATCGAACCCAGATAATAGCCGGTCGGCCTCTTCTTCTAGAACCCTACGAATTCACTTTAAAGCTTTATTCGCAACAAACACTATCTTTTATTGGCCAAAAAGTTGAAATCTGTGCGTAGTACTGCGAGCTACTCGCCACGTTTCCGTACCGACAGCACCAATGGCAGTAGGCATATTTTTAATTATAGTACACGTATCTTTGTTTATTAATAGCGTATGTTCGCCAGATGGAATGCAGTTCGCTGAAAGCGCTTTATTAATCCGTGCATTGATATCGTGTAATAAATAAAAATATAAGTAAAAAAAAATAAAAATAAAAAAATTGGTGGGTCTAGTTCATACAAATAATTATCTATTCTATTTATTTATTTGGGAAATTATTCTTATTGAAAAGTAAAAAATAAGATCACAAAACATGAGGTGAGTAGCAACAGGTCAAAATAATTAGATTAACTAAGAAGATCACCGATATAAAGAATTCACACCACCATCAAGCCTACGATCTGTCTTTTGTCTTTAATCCCAATTAAAGTAGCAATAAAATATTAAACGACAGTTTTAGTTATTGACTGAGAAATATTAGCCCCTTTCAAGAAAACTTATTCATCGTAGGACGATTATAATTGTTCGATCATTAAATTAAATTTTAGTTACTCGAAAAAATAATACTAATAAGTTCAGTTAAATTATGTTGAAATAAAAAAAAGGTTCACTAGAAAATTATATAATTGTTCTTATTTTAATGAGGATCATCTGTGAGCACAGTATTTTCAAATTTAAATTTAAAATTCAATTAACTTTTAGCACCATATTTTCTAAACAAAATCAATATGAAATTCTAATTTTTAAATAGAGAATATTCGTATTAGTCCTAAAAACTGTCCCCAGTTGGAGAAAGTGCTAATTTCAAATCAATAATCATAAACATATTTCAAAAGAAAAGACGGAAAGATTTTGCCTCTTTTTATATGCCCAACTATAATTTGTATTTAATTTACATAATACGGGAAGCGAACTTCAATTATTTTTTGTAAATGTATTTAATAAAGTGTTTTATCCGAAATGAGTATCAATGTGTTTTCACCACCAACAATGTCAGTTTTATAATAAAATCGTTTGCCGGTCTTTCGCAAACAAATTCTTAATCCTTGAAAATCCAAAATCTTCCCTTTGCATTTACATTGTCATTATGCAGAAAACCACAGAAGACCAAATTGCAATAAATTGATATTAAGTTGATTCTCTAATGCTTTAATATGAGGTAGGGGAAGTATGTACAAAATGGCATGGTGTTTTGTTTTTGGATCATAATTCTTTATGGGTAGCACACAACAACGTCATATTATACAGTAATCATGTTTGGTTATCTATTTATTGAAATTAATATCCAATTGTTGCAAAAAATTAGCAGAAACAAAATTAAACAACTTTAAACACAATTCGGCGAAAATCGGTTTTTTAAAACCGTATGGACAAAATGGCATACCTCTAAATTCGATGTAATTATTGGCATAATTTCGCAAACAAAACACTGTGTTCGTCTAGGAACGTAAACCCAATGCCAACAATGTACCATCCTCTTCCGGGTCTAGATCTCGAAAAAGATCTTTTAAGTATAGACGTTAACTTCTTCTCTTCATTATAATGAGAAGTATTAGGAAAATTTCGACTTCGATATTGTCATGTCTCCAGGACTGACGATGAGTTGAGTTCTTATAATTTCTGGGCATTTTGGCCATCTATGGACAAAATGTGTCCGGTTTAATTAGATAAATACCACTAATTGACAAAATGAGAGGTATGCCATTTTGTCCGTACGACGGGTATGCCATTTTGTCCATATGTCATTTTGAAAGAAAAAAAATTTAAAAAAAATATAAATAGGATTTTATTTGTAGAAAATCCATTTGGGTTACAAGATAGCTCAGTCAGATGCAAGTTAAAAATAGCCAAAATCCAGAAACACCCGCTGTGCCATTTTGTCCGTGTATGCCATTTTGTACATATTTCCCCTACAAAATGAGAAATCCGTATCATTTCAATTTTCCCTTCGCGCCTGATACGATGAATTAATAATAATTGGAATTACGAAAGACACTTTTACAAAAGATTTTTTGTAATGTGCATATGTAAGCTAAATCACCATTTGGGTTCAACACAATAAATAAAACAATTATATAACAAATACGTCCTTGAAAGGACCACCTAACAGTGGAAAGGCTGATATTAACATACAAAACATTATTTAATCAAAAGAAAACACTAAATTACAAAATTAACAAATACAACGATTTAAATGAATTTTTACAAATATTGCAAATAAATCCAAATGTAAATAATATTAAATAATACTCCGCCTGTGTAGTCTAGTAATTAGTGCCCTGGACTGCTTCCCTTGAGGTCGTGGGATCGAATTCTGGGTGGATATTTTTCAACAAAAAAAAAGTTTTCCATTAATGTATATCATTTAGTGAAAGGATTGACTGGATCCGCTTACAACCGCTCTAGGTGCATTTAATTGACTACAAATTCATTTAGACTACCGCAAGTTCTTTAGAGGAATGTAGAGGGAAAATTTATTTTAAATATTATTATTATTTAATTTATATTAAATCAATTACATGTAGGCCATTGAAATATTTAAAAATTGGGGAAAATTCTATCCATGAATTAAAACTAAATAAAATCAATTTAATGCCCGCATTCTCTTCTTTAGAACTTATTCTCTGCTTCTCAAATAATAAGTTCATAATAGGAACATAATAGTTGGAAATTAATAGTTTTATTGATTTAATGTATTCCAAAATTTTAATGGAATAACGTGGGCGTTGGTATCAAATAATAGAAATTCAAAGGCTCCAAAAAAATAAAACATTAATAATGAGTTGGTGGAGAGCTTAAAGCTATTTGCTTATTAATAGAGTTTATTTATTTGCCTTTGTTAAACAGTCATTAGTATTACCATGAACCCGATTCAACTTCTGATAACTCTCATCCTTCTGTCCCTTCTCCTCTCCTGTCTGCCCTAGAACCGCGCTCTCATTCAAATTATTAAATATTCATCAAATATTTCATTTGGAAAATCAGAGCTTCATTATTTATTTTGCACAATGTACAGTTACAATTGGCTGTAACTGGGAAAAGAGAGAGAGTACGGGAAAGAGACAAGGGGACATCTATTGTGTTGTCTTTCGTAGACAAACCTTCACAGGGCTGTGTGCTGCATCTGCATGCAACTGGTTTTAATTGGAAATTGTGCTCTAATTACTGTCGTCTGTCGTCGTCTGTTGGGCGACCAACTGACTCATCATCACCTGGCTTTTGTTAATTACCCCAGGAAATGGAGAAGGAGTCCGTTGTCCAAACTGGAATTTGCAAACTTGGCCAGAATTCCGCCCGCTATGGCGCCCAAAGTTTTATCAGGGAAAGGAGGGAGGTAAAGTTACCTTTCAAGACTCTGCTCTCGGAGATTTAAGACAATAAAACTAGCAACAAAAGCGCCCAATGAGATCGACATGGTTGATGAATAGTGAATCTTCGGAACCAGAAACTTTATAATTCACGATAAAAGAGACGAGAAGAAATGCTTTATTTAACTTTCAGTCGGTTTCTAGCACAGAAAAATTGTCAGCATATTTCGGGAACAAAAGACAGTCGCGAAACAATTACTCAAAACAAATATTTAATTCTGTAGTGTATCAAGCTGGTCTTAATTATTAATTTGGTTCTGCTTTATAATATAAAAATGAAATAATCCAATTGCATTTCAATTGCTTATTAGCGATGTAGAAAACCTTAAGCATATTACATAAATTGGTAATTACTTTTAAAGTTATGAATTGAAAATGTCTGCCTCTGTGGTCTAGCGGTTAGCAACCTCAACTGCCTCCTCGAGGTCGTGGAATCAAATCCCGGGCGGATATTTTTCTAGCGCGAAAGAAGTTTCCATTTGTGTATATCAATAACATTGCGACTTATAAGTAAGTAATGGCGAAAAAAAATAAAGTAGGCTGATTGACTGGATCCGTTTACAACTGGTCTAGGTGCTATTAATTGACTACTAATACACTGAAAAAAACAGTCATGTAAAGTCTAACACCCGATGGTTGAGGTTGAAACTACCCCTAGTTCCGCAATGGAATGTCGTGGGAAAAGTTTATTTTTTATTTGTATTAATTTTGATAAGAGATAAAACTTATTTTTACAATATTACTTGTAGAATAAATATGTAATGTTGTTTATGGTTTATTTGAGATCAATATCATTATTTTCTTAAATTATATTATTCTTAACTGTTGTTTTTTTAATTAATTAAATAATTAAAAATGTTTTGAAAACCACAAACCGCATTAAATCTCAACGGAAGCATTAAAAATTTCAGTAAAGCACTTATGCCGTAAAAGCTTTTCTGATAGAAATAATAAAATACTGTATGTTTTTTATACCTAAAATACATAAAAATAAAAATAAATGTCGTCATTTTGAAAAGTTTTATTTTTGTTACTGAATCTAGCATATTAATTTTATGTTAAACAGTCACTTAGGCTTATTTTTGGATTTTAAGAACGTAAACGTGTTAAGACACCCACTTTGAATAATCTTCACTACTCATATAAACGGTCAATTCCAAAAATATCCCAAATACCCTTTCCAAGAGTACGTTTGACGCACGAATTTATGCGTGAAACACTTTCCGTTAAGAAATTTTTTACTACTTTTTCCAATGGTCATTCTATGTTTAGATCATTAATAAATCCCATCATCATCTCAAGATTTCCCAGAAGAACCCTTAAAATCATTGGTCCTTCACTAATCAAATACTTGTTCAAAAATTAAGCAACAAGAATATAGATTAACTACATCAACGGAAATGAGGGAGCCCTCCAAACTTTGTTTTAATAATTAGTCGCAAAAATAACAAAGTCAAAACTTTTCTTGCAACAAAAAAAACATTCAACATACTTCCAATGACATACAAGAGTCATCCATTATAGTATTATTGAGAAGACAAAACTTCAAATGAAGGGCAATTGAGAAAATTAGCATTTACTTTTAGAGTTTTCAATTCCACGAAAATACTCATCAAATGTCAAAGTCAAAACCAATGCTAATAATTAATTAGAGTACAAAATAAAAAAACTGCATATTTTTTATTTCTACTGAATTTATAGAAAACATAGGTGTATTATAAAATATAAAACTTAAGAAAGAAATTACCAATTAAATTTTAAAAATCAATTTTGCCATATTTTCCTTAATGAAAGGGAAAATTAACTTCATTACATATTAAATAATCAAACATAAAAACTATTCTATTATATTTGTCAGTTTTGGCGAAATTTTGGTTCTTTATTAGTCAATAATATTGCGACGCGATGAAATGTCTAGGAAGACATTTCACAGGCGTTTGATTGCATTTGACAAGTCGGTGTTCTTATAAAGTGTGCAAATCATCTGCTCACATTCTACTTGCATCTCCGAACATATGAAGTGTCCGTTCAGAGCTCAAATTCTTCCACACGCACGATGGCTGCTGGAGTTACACAGAGTAGCGTCTTGGGTTCTTTCCCTTACCTAGTATACACTTCAGACCTTCCTGCAAAGCCCAATATAACGACCTGTGCATTTGCGGATGATACAGCTGTACTCGCGAGCCATCCCAATCGTGATAATGGGCCTTTTAAAGTCACATCAACGACATCTCTAAATGGACAGTGCAATGGGGGACTGCTACTGAATTAACTGAATCAACTGATTACCTTCTCACTAAGACCCGGAAACTATCCCACTATTAATCTAATGGGGGACATGCTTAAACATGTGACAACAAAATTAGTCCAGTATCGTGCTGCGGTGGTTCATACGAGTTGAAAACCACACCAATCCATCGGTATCCTGCCTGATAAAAACTGTAATCCATTATATTGTCTTCCCTTGTATTCTTGAGGTTTTTCAATAAAAAAAATTCCGCAACATTCTAGGTTTTTTCAAGAAGTAAACTCAAAATATTTTTCATTATTATAACATTACTTATTTTAATGTCCAACTTTTCATACTCCAAATGCATTACTTCTCTTTAACTATCCATTACTTTTATTGTGGGCTTTATGTAGCTTTTCTCCATTCGTGGGATCTAATGCACTCCATTTTTACCATTGTCTTTAAAGTAATCTCAGTTTTATGATCCAGCTTTGCGGTATTTACTCACCACTAATCTAGTTTATTGTTGATTTATTCAATGAACGCTTAAAGGCGCACTGACTCCATTCTTCGCTTTTAAGGAATCGAAATCCATAAACGGGATGATGATGATAAACCGCGGGAGAATGTAGAAAACTAATTACCGAGGAATTATCAAAATTAAGCTGCTAATTTGCTCAAGACCAGGAGAGGAGATGCATGTAAATTGCGCTAGAATTTATAATTAATATAATTGATTAAAAGTCTGGCTGAATATTTGAGAAGAGAATTTCAGACTTTTCAGGTGATTTATCCGTTTTTGTATGGGTTTGAGCCAATTTGTATTCCACGGCTATCGACCAAGACATTTTGACTTACTAGAATAACAAAAGATCATTGGTATTGGACTGAAATTTCGCCCCAAAGGAGCCAATTAATTTATAGAAACGTATTTCGAGGGTTAGTTAGTAATAGTGGTCGCGATTTATCAGTTTATAATATATTTTCAATTAAAATATTTTTTTAAAAGTATACAATAAAATTAATTTCCCTAAAAATTGTATTCATTCGATATAAGGCGAAGCATTCAGTAAAATTCTTATCTGTCCAATTCACATGCTAAATTAAAACATTGCCAAAATTGCGAATGAAATATAACGATATAATTTCGAAGAGATTCAACCAAGTGGATAGATTTATCTAAAACCGACGTAAAGGGAAATATCAAAGTGAAGTTGAAGTTGTTGATGAAAAATCTCTAATAGGCACTTGAACCTTGACATTTAATTTGAAACACCTTCGTTATGTTAATATTTTAATGAGTTATTATTACTTTTAATAAGTTAAGAAATTATTTAGACCAGTTTAAAATTACAAATTAGATTTCCTAGATTTATGAAAAAAATAAAGAAAATTAACTTTATATTTTTGATATGTGCAAATTTATTTCAAACCCTTCTAGCTTCTTTATATCCAATTCTTTAAATTACCCAAATAGAACATTGGTAGAAAAGCATTGGCCAGCTTAAACATTTAAAACAAAGAAATTGTTGAATTCCTTTTAGGTCAACTAGTTATCGGATGACCCTTGTACCTTAAACCTTTTCAGGTTCAGTAAAATGGAAGGTGCTTTCTACAGTTAAGTATTTTTGTTCTTGTCAAAGCTTTGCCAAAATTTATTACCTTCACTTGGATCGGAAAAGAATGAGTGGGCTTCCATGGAAACGGAACGGAATAAAATCGAATATTATATAAATACAGAGTTCAATATACAAAAGTGCACATTTTGATCAATTCATTGCGGATTCTTCATCGCTGAGAGAAGAAATATTCTCAGCACAATAAATTCCCGTTGAAATGTAAAATTTAATGATGTCGAAAAACGTATCACTCTGCATTGTGGAATTTTTCAATTCATTTGATATAAATGCTCGCCCAATCTTTCACTCTCTGCTACTCATCAGGATGGATTTGGTCCATGGTTGTGTGTGTGTGTGTGTGTGTGCTTGGATGTGGGTTTATAACTCTTGTATACACATCTCAAATGTGCATTTCGACATCGAAATAATAATAACGATAAGCATATCGTAAAATAGCAGTGCCAGGTTTGGCGGCTCTGTTATATTGCTGCTGACGAGGAGCACAGCGATAATGGATCGGGAACGAACGAGTCTCTCCCCAGTCAGCGAAACACAGTTGCAAAACCGAGCGATTATATTGTAGTGGAATGGAGTGAAATCAAACCGGAAATGCAGAAAATGCGAACACTCAAATGAAGACGTTCAGTCGTTAGAGAAAAAGATTTCATTTTCAAATACAATATTTACAAATTGCAACAAAATTGTTTGCTTCATTGCTTTTCGCATTTAAAGTATTCCATACATACTCTTGATATTTATATCCCCAGCATGTATGCTTTTTAAATCTCATAGTTCAATATTATTTCTCTCAAGTTAAATACTTTTTCTGAATCAAAAATCCCGATAATCTTGATTTAGAGTTTAGATCAGTAATCCTAGAATTCCATTGATTTAAACACATCTCAGTGGAGCTCAAATTATTATTATTATCGTATGGAAATACAAAATACAATGCAATTATAATGATATATCAAGTTCTCTAAGCCGTGCAATCGCTGAAGAGCCGCAAACGTGCAAATTCGTCAGTCCGCCAGGAAATTTACTTTTTTTTATGTTTCCATAAAATAATTGACTCTAAAGAATTGTAAATTTTAAAATAACATATCAGGATCCATGTGTCCATATGTCCTTTAACATATTCATTATATGAATTTGAATTCTGATACTTACTGTAGAACTTAAATTTATTTTCATACATTTGGAAATAAATATTTATCTTCAACACTTTTGAATTATACCACGGATGCTAAGCGATTAAATTTGAATGTTTGACACATGTTCTGGTAGATAGTCTTATGTGGGAGAATCTCGGGTGACTATAGCTGCATTGGTTTTTAGTTAAAGTATTTAATTTACATTTTATATTTAATTATTAATACACAACCAGGCACCTCCACTAAAAAATCGATATTACAAATACAGTCGAATCTCGATAATTCCAACCTGCAAATAATTCAAAAGCCTACCACAAAGAAATGGCGGGTTCCCTATAAAAATTCTTGATATTTCGAAATAAATTAATACATTCTTATGCTCTTGGTCGAACCATTGCTTTTTAACAAAACCACGTGGTAATTCAAACTCATCGGCATCAAACACTTTATAATTCATAGATGCAGATTTGTTATTGTAACAATTCAGGTACCGTTTTTCTTAAGAAAGTTATTGAGCTGCAGTAATACACGTAGAATCATTTGATAATTTAATCTCTAGATAATTCGTAATATTTTGCGCTTGGAATTGTCGACTGTATTTGAATTAGTTCCACAAAGTGGCGTATCTAAGGGTGGGCGGCATGGCAGACCACACTGGGCGGCACAATTTTGGGAGCGGCATTTTTAACCAAAATAGGAGATTTTTCCATATAAAATTCACGTTTTAGATCTAACTTCATACATATCACTTTATTATATTACTACTAAATTGTCGCTATCACTCTATTTACTAGGCAATCGTACATAAATAATAAAAAAAATGTCTTTGATTTAAAAAAAAAAATTAATTTATGTAAGGAGGCGGCAAAGTCCCTAGAAACGGCACTGGTTCCACATAAACATTTCTGTTAATAAATATAACAAAAAAATGGATTTAGACCTTTATTTATAAAAGGTTACCAAGATGTTCAAATACGGTATCATAATACACGGAATATTTACTTTTCTATTTATGCACTTCTAAATAAAATATTTAACTATGAATCTAATTCTAGTACATCGACTGTAGAGGCTTCTGTGATGTGGACAAACCTGATCGTGCCTAAAGGCCAGTCAATGAGACAGGCTGTAAAACCTTCAAAGGTTGAGTTTTAGTTGTTTTGGAAAGTGTCTTCGTTAAAAGGCTTCATAGAGTGAAAGGTAATTTTTTCTTGCTTTAAATTTTAGTTCTGTATTTGTATAGGTATATATCCATTCCGGCTCTTTGCCTGTATAATCTTCTTCCTCCATTTGTTGTCTACTGATGGCCACTTCTTTCCAATCACATTTTGCTGGTTGCCTCGTACCATTTGCCGGTTGTCATCCTGGTATAGATCTTAGACTCTCTCATTGTGTAGGATCCTCCATTCGCCTTTTTCGAATACCGGCCCAAATATTCGTCGTAGTATTTTCCGTTCCACTTAGATGCTCCCCTGTGGCTTTCTTTATGGTCAATGTTTCGCTTCCATATATTGGGACAAGTCTTGTAAGAGTTTTATAAAGTTTAATTTTATTTTGTTTAGAGATATCCTTTGATTTTAATATATTTAGTAGTGAGAAATATAACCTATTTGTTGCTAGTATTCGTTTATCTATTTCATCCTCCTCGTTTCTATTGATATTGATATTACTCCCCAAATACACAAAGTGGTCTACTGTACCAGTTCCATTAATCGAGGTACTTGAAATTTAATTTCCAAATATTAAGTCTTCTCTGTGTTCATCTGCAATCCATTTCCTTTGCAGTTTCCTGTAATTTTCGTAGCATGTCGAAGGCTATGTTTTAATCTCTGCTCATTATATTTGCGTCTTCGGCATAATCTATTATTTGATTATTTTGTACGAATAACGAATGTGTTTGGTTAATTCCAAGTCTCCGTATTACACATTATTAAATAGTATAGGAGCCAATCTATCTCTTGTCTTCAGTCCTGTTTAAGTCGAATTTAAAATTAAAAAATCATTTAGCCTTTTTATAGTTCGATTACATTTTATCTAAAAGTAAACAAAGATAAAAATCGTACTTTAATTTATCTAAATATTTTTTCATTCACAAGTACATATACTACCATATTTATCACAAAACTAACCCTACAAAATTTTAAACTAAAGAAAACCTGTGTCGTTATTAATACATTTAAATAGAATAAAATACCTAGTCTACAATAGAGGTTATCGAAAAGGTTCAATAAGTAGCAATTGAATCGAAACCCTTCTCTACATAGTTGACTGCCAATAAATATTTACGAGCAATCCCTTCAATAAACCCTAAACAGAATGTGCTCCTATTCTTTTAAATTTTTCTGTTCCCTTCCCTGGATCTTATTGAAAATTACCAAAGCAAAATCGATGCTGAAATATCGATTGCAAATTTATTTACCAATAAGAAAATTGTCAAATGTAAATTGGTGTATTTGAATATCTACTTGATTTTAATTTAAGTGATATGTGATGATATTCTACAATTTGCAATCACTTCGGAATGTGAATTTGCACATATTCTACAATTCATAAGTACATATTATCAACTGTGTGATGTACTTGATATTACAAAATTGACAAATTAACTCGATCAATTTCAATTGCAAAAAAATGAATGATGCAAATATTGAATTTACTAACACACAAAGTTATAAAACTATTCCCACGACATTCGCGATGGAACTAAGGGTAGTCTCAACCAACGGGTGTTAGACTTTACGTGACTGTTTTTGTTTTTCAGTGTATTAGTAGTCAGATAATAGCACCTAGACCGGTTGTAAACGGTTCCAGTCAATTCGCCCATTTTTTATTTATTTTTTTGTGCCATTACTTATAACTCGCTATGAATATTATTTCGCAATGTTATTGATACACACAAATGGAAACTTTTTCGGACTAGATAAATAACCGTCCGGGATTTGATCTCACGACCCCGAGGAGGCAGTATAGGGTGCTAACCGCTAGACCACACAGGTTGGCCTGATATGTCATACTTAACTAAAATAAAAAGAAATATTAACTTTAATACATTTTTTTCTCCTTTATTACTCCCTTTGGGAGCATAGATCGTCTACGAACGCTTTTCACCACACTCTGGTCTAAGCAATCAGCTTCACCTCTCTTCATCCTCTTCCGTTCAGATCCTGCTGTAGCGTACGTCTCCAAGTCTGCTTCGGTCTGCCCATCTTACGTTGGCCTTGANCCTGGGGCGTCCAATCTAGAGACTGTCGGGCGACACTGTTCCTTCGTCTTCATGTGTGGCCAATGAATCGCCACTTTCTGCGTTTGATTTGCAGATCCATTGGCTCCTGGTTGCATAAACTCCAGAGGTCTTCATTCCGAATCTTGTTGGGCCAGAAGATTCGGCATATGATTCGGAGGCACTTGTTTATGAAGACTTGGATTTTATTATATTCTTGTTGCCTTGCTAACCAGGTTTCACTTCAGAACATGAGGACTTACTTAACACAGGCATTGAATATTCTTGCTTCAGATACCTGGATATTTGTTGTGAGCGCCAGACTGACAACAAGCTTCCAAATGCCTCTCTGGCCTTTGATATTGTACTGTTGATGTCCAGTGTAGCGCCTCCGTCCACTGCTATTATACTGCCCAGATAGTTGAAAGACGAAACCTCCTCAATTCGATGTTCTCATATTTGAAACTATTGTTATTCGAATTGGTTTTCACTAAAAGTATATTCCCCAAAAAAATGAAAATGGCAAGACGACGTTTGCCGGGTCAAGTACAATGTATATATTATTGAACACAATACTCGCTACGCTGGTGACTCAAAAGATTGTAATGAATAATATTGCCTTATTTTATCAACCAAATCTAATATATAACTACTACAAACCTCATAAAATACACAGCACACTAAGACAGTATAGGTCCCTTCATAGGAGAGGTTTTGTGTTAATAATATGGACGGTTTGTATGAATTTACGACTAATTTCTGACCCTACACTCCATGCACCAATGTTATTTCTTTAAAATTGGAAATAATATAACTCTTCATTCGATATTATGACACTATTTGCTATCATTTACCAGGAAACGACCTCCGTTTCCAGCATAATAAAATTCTAGCAAACAATTTGAAATTGAAAAACATCTTACTACAATAAAAAAAAATGTAACCCAAACCACAATGCATAAAATGAGTAACAATTAGTCTAAACCAAATAGGGAGTTGTTTATTCAATTCTTCTCGCCCACAAAATTTGCAAATAAAATGGCAATAAATAGTAATGCAAATCGTGCTCAATTCCAAATGAAATCCTACTTACTCGTATGTTGTATGTAGCAGAGTCTGTATATTCTTATTGTTGAAGCAATTGCTCTACAACTCGTATATTTAATGGCATTATATAAAACATTGCCAAGTTCATAGGGTGCAAACAATTTGAATAACTTTTATGTTTGTCGCATCCAACAATTGCGGGAAGCCGAGCTCGCACTCACTTGAATGGCACAGGAGGAGATGCTTTAGAGGGACCAGGGACTAGAAACCAGAGTGAAACGGAGGAATAGATGAAATGGGGTGAGTGGAGAAGAGGCAATGAAATACGCAACAATAAAGTGATTACTTTATATGTGCGATAATGGCATTTATGGCATGCATGTGTTGCCAAAATTTAGAGAAGAGCACACACTTTGCCGTTGATTTCCAGCCAAGATATGTACTTTTGTAATACGACAGAGAAATAAAACTTTCAACGATAAGCTCAGGTACGGCTAATAGCTGTGAATTATGTTTTATAAATTTGTTTTCTTACGAGAAAGGAAGAGACAATAAACGTTTACGTTATATGAGTGCCAACATTTAGGAAAATTTGAAATGAAATTATATTTCAGAATGGTTTAAATATGTTTAAATCATAAGGAAATTCATAAGGTAAATAATTATTATCAATTGTTTGTTCTCGATTGATTGATTCATATATGTCATCATATATTGAGATTTATCATAAATGCATACAATGACTTATCTAATTCTATTGTCACATTATATAAATACAGATTACATTAGATTAAATATATTTATCGTTTTACTAGAAATGTATTAATAGATTTTAGAACTATAAACTTATTCAAATATTAATTCAATTTAGCTTTATGAAACACAATTTATGAACATTTATTTTCTAACACCATTAATTGATTATTTTAAAAATAGGGCAAACTTGAAAGAGACCCATACGGGGAGACATCCCACACTACTTAAGTTCAGAAAAGAAAAAAGCTAAATATGTATTTTTTCTCCTATTAATTCCGTATCGAAAACTAGTCTTTTTAACGCAAATTGGTTCTGTAACGGTTTACTTTTCTGCACGGAGTGCTGAAATAATTCACAATTCACACGCAAATTTTCACCAATATCGATGGCATAACCATATGTCTACACATTATTATTGAAATATTTTAAGTTGAGAATTTTGTTGTGAATTGTTGTTCCAAAAAACCTCTGTGTCTTACTTGTCACCAATTTAATGAAATTACATATTGTTGTCATATTCAAATTTATTATTAAAATAAGAAAATTTCGTTGTGAGTTGTTGTTCCACAATTTAAAAAATCGTTACGAATTTTTTATTAGTAATTATCGATTAATTGATATTTTTCAGAATTACACAAAATGGCGTTCGATACACATGTCAAATAGGTTATTACAGCAATTGTATCGAAATATACTATTCTAAATTTGAAAGCTCTTAACAAAGCATCAGCGTCTTGTCGATACTTTTTCCACTAAAATTAATTTTCAACGAGATATGAGTATTTAGAAATTAATATTTTTTGCTAAATTTTTATGTTAAAAATACTTTATATTCAAATGTGTTTGTAAATTATTTTTATTTTGGAAATATATTAGTAACTTAATTTTGTAAAACAAAAAGGCAAAAAAAGCGAGAAAAAATAGACTGATTGGATTAATGTTCTTCTGGTAAAAAAATTGCTTCATAAGTCAGGCTTAAAGTACTTTCGTATTGCACTATGTAGTAGTGAAAAATAAATTCTGCTTCAAAAGAAATTGTAATCCACAAAAAAGCTCTATTATATCTATGATTGTATCCAGAGATTCACACAGAGAACAGATTTGGATAGTCATCATTACTTTATCTGAATTCGATTTTTTTTTATATTATTTTTTCATTTTTCGAAATCAAAGTTTTTAGACTTTCAATGTGTGCTACTGGCGACCTACTAGAACATGGCGACCCATTTTACGAAACTCTTGAAATATTTCGAAACGTCTAGCTATCACCATCATTAGATTATTTAAAAATTACCCAATAGTGGAGATAAGAAAGTGCGTTTATAACGTTGACCAAAGAAACAAGTTCGTTTCAAAGTAGTTTTATATACAATTGTGATTTGTTAAAAGTAGTATTGTGTGTTTATTTGAAGTTCCTGTGAGATTTGATTCTAGAGATATAAAGAAATCGTTTGTCCGTTTATAGAGCTAACTCGTGCTGTACATAAATAATTTTATTTAAAAAGCACCCCTTTTTTCTTGATATTTATGAAACTACATAGAAATATCTGAAACAAGTTTACACAAGTATTATTCTCAAATTTTTATTCATTATTAAAGATATTATTATTTTGGAGAGGACAGGTCTTTTTAAAATTAACAAATTTGAAATTTTTTCTAGCTTTGACATATGGGTTTGTAATATTTTTCATAAGATAAAAGTTAATTTAACTGTCCAAAATCAATACTAAAAAATTTAATTGTGGGACCTTATTGAAAAACTTTTAGAAAAATATTTAAGTCACCAATTACACAAAAAATTCTTTTGAAATATCAATTTGATGATCATTTTTCATCAATAGGAAAGACGTAATCAGTTATTAAAATATTAGTTGACGCAAATTTGAATAATTGTATTGCAAAGGTAAATTTGTAAGTTTGTGTTTTTAATTATTTGCCACAAAAACGATGGAAAACTTTTGCTGTACTATGGCAAACAAGGAAGAAGAATAATTTCGACATAATTTTGACAAACTACAATTTCTGTCTTATGCAGATAATCAATTGGTGAAGTTTCAAAGCCAATTAACTGATTAAACAACTTGCCTTGTACAGTTGTTGTTTACTTCTTTTAATAGAATTTGCAAACTCATCAATAAATAAAACTAACTAACCGGTACTCATCTGCACAATGTACGATTCAATGACCTTAATTTCACACACCTGTTGATCAACACGACCGGAAGTTATATAATCTTGTACAAACTGACGTTATAAGCTAAGAGAAAAATTCTTTGAAATAAATTAAAAAATGAGAAAACAGAAAATTATTTAAAATACACACATTTACAAGGTCGCTAAATAAATCATATTTGGCCAATTGATTTACATGTAATGATTTCCGGAAATTATTATTTAAAGGTAAATAATCGCATAAGAAATTATTATAAGCAAGATTATGTAAATATCGTGGGTGATCGAGGTTTACCAAATTCTTTATAATTTAAATTATTAGCTAATACTTCTTTGAATTTCAATAGAAATTGTTGTACGATTTGGCCCTTTGATTAAGTCACTTTCAAAATCACCAATATTTTTTAAAATCATTACCGATGTGTTAATTCCAAACCCTACCTTATTCACTTTGGTATGTACACTTAGACTTAGCCAATTTATATCTTTAGATTTTGAGCTCTCAATTCAAAAGATGAGGTAATTTGAGAACATCCTTCTTTGCCGGGTGAAGAATAGTCGGCTGAGTACAACGACGTGACGGTGATAATGAGACTGGCAAAGTACCATTACTTATCTCATCTTGTGCAATTTGTTTTACCTTTATCAAAATTTTAATTCTCAAATTTACACGTTTTATAACTGCTATAATAATTTCGAATTCAATTAATATACTGAATAATTATTGTGATATAGAAAAAAAATCAATTTTAAATTACAATAAAAATTTGTTTTAAATTTCACGGACATAAGTTATAACTTTACCCCACTTGGATTGCAAAGTAGCATTGCACTAAAATACACGCAAACTTATCTTTTATATATTTTGCGATCTAAATCATCAAAATGAGCAATTTTGTGAGAAAAAAATGCCACCGGAAGTTTGACATTATGGTATATTTCAAAGACTATGACTCTTTTTTTAAAGCGACACATTAAGAAATTTAATGCCATGTCAATATCATTTCGATTCGGGTTTGCAAATTAGAAATTTCTCTTAAAGCTTCTAATTGCCTTAAATTTATAAAGTAAGGTACACTTACTTTGGAATTTCATTTTAAGAAACTCTTCATATTAAATAAAGCACTAAATTCAAGAGCTCGATGATCCTCACCAATTCTATTGAGTATCGCATTCTTTTGATAATACTAATTATTAACAAGCGTCATATAAACTTTTTGAGAAAAAAATTATTGTTTAAATAAGCACTGTTAAAAATCCATAGATGGAACGGCGAATGGGCCATTTAAACTTTTCGCAATATTTTTTATTAATCGAATGAGCAACATTTACAAATAGACCACTGTCTCAAACTTTTGTTTTGTAATTTTCTCATCACTTAATTTGACATCGACAATTTTTCATCTAAAAGTATCATAAAGGGAATTACCAATAAATAATAACGTTTTTTTCTAAATACGTCATAATAACTGCTTGACAAATATTGAAATCAACCTACACGCATCTCTTCTTTTCTAAAACTGCTGAATAATTGTGATTCATGTACAAAATTGAGATGCATTCCGTAGTTGAATATTAAATGAGGTAAATATTAACATAGGTCATAACACTTGTTAATGACAAAATGAGCTATCATTGTCCGGTGCAATACCAAAGATTTTCAAACACAAATCCACCAAATATTACATAAATCGGAACACGGTCTCTTCTCTCTACTGGTGAGCTGGACATTGAGCTCAAGTGCCAAATTAATATTGAAGTACGTACGAAGAAAACGTAAGTAACGTTTGTGACGTCATTTCAGATTGATTTAATATTAAACGCGTGTAAATCTTCACTTTTATAATAAAAGGGTGTGTCTTTTCCATTTGTCGTTTTATCTTTAATGATTTTCTTTTAAATATATTGTATTATGTTGTGAATTGGCCCAATTTTTCAAAATATAGTTCAGTTTGATTGATTTCTAAGTGTCATTTTATAAGTTAAGATTTTCTCAATTATTATAAATCATTAGTTTATTATAGAAGTACTTGGTAG
>JXOV01008471.1:0-17051 GCA_001014945.1 Clogmia albipunctata | reverse complement strand
TGTACCAAAATTCAACTACTAAAAATTAATACTTTCGATCTTAGTAGCTTAGAATGGAAAATATATTTTTACATTTTTCTTACCACTTCAATAAAGTAGGCCATGATTTATTAATCAATTTAATATTTTTCAAAATAAATGACAAAAAGGAAATTTTGTCTTCAATGTTGGTTCTGGCTTTAAAATGTGATTCAAATGATGAGTACTATTATAGGACTATCAGTGATACAGTGCTTGGTGCTCTATTTGTGGGATATATTGAAAAATTTAGACCGAAAGTTCTATTCGCTTGACAAGTACTTCCCTTAATTGTAAGCGTTTAGATCTTAATTTAGTACTGGGTTGTCTTCTTATTCTTTACTTCATATGTCGCGGAAAAATAGCTAATAAATATGCGAATTGTATAAACTTTTGTAAAAACACATAATTAAATACTCGTATCTATTCATTTTTCCCATACGTTGTTTAAATAACTATTAAACATAAATAAATACCCTCGACCTCAATTATCAAACATCTATTATCATCAATACTATTTGTTCGACTCAGACAGGTTTTCAAATCTCGAATGAAGTGCACAGAATCGAAGAGAAACTCTAGATCTTTCTACTAGTGATAGCTGTATTCTGTTTCAGTAGGAAAAACTGTTAATATATAGGCTCTGTATAGAATCATTTGTTCTTGGAGCTAATCACCTCTTAAGAAATAATGATTTGGAGACTACTCAATTGTCAATTGTCAAAAATTGAGAAAGAATAATTTATAAACTTTGATTATGTCAAATCATATGGTTTGATTTGGAACGGTCAAGATTGTTGTGTCATTGAGAGAGTGAGAGAGATTTAATTATAAAATAAAAAACCATAATTAATTTTAAACGGTTATGGTCTACTTTGATTCTTTCTCTTTCCAAACTAAAATTGAACTCTAATCTCAGGTTTCAAAAATGAAACTTAAAACCCTTTTCTAAATTCTTCTTTTTCTACGACTCAACAACCGTTACCGGTCTAGGTCTAACCAATTGGTTTTACGTAATCGGAATTATCAAACGCCCTATCCATTCATTTGCCAATCTTTCACAATTGACAATTGAATATCATGTTTTTACGAATCATTATTTGTCATGATGTGATTAGCACCATGAACAAATGATTCTAGATAGAGCGTATTAATTGACAGGTTTTTGCCACCGAAACAGAACACACATACTACGAAGAAGACCATCCCTTTCACACTTTCATCTGTATCCGTTCATAAAACAGCAGCAAATTACTAGTATTGGAAAGATCCGGTTTATCTCTTCGATTCTATGCATTTCGTTCGAGCTTTGAAAACCTGCCGGGTTATTATTTTTGTTAAATTTATTTTAAACAAATATTAATCACAGAAAGTTGTTAGTGAAAACGAGTAATGAAATTCGAAAGAAAAAAATTACGGTCTGATCAGGGCTCATACCGCGGCCCTCTCGAGTTGAATTCTGTGCAACGCTTTAACCACTGCGCCACCCGGCGCATTAGAAAATTATAATATTTTGGCTATAAAACTGCATTTCAATTTGATAAAGGCGCTATGTGACATTCAAATTGAGGTCTATCATTTAGTACTTTCTGTCAGATATGGATACAGAGAACAATGTAAAGAATGCAGTAGTCTCTTAATAGGAAAATGAACAATCTGTCCATATAAATTTATAGTAGATTATTACTGTGCGTTGCTAATCTCATAAATAGTCATTAGTTAGAATAATTATTCATTAATCAAATATAGTTGATTTTCCTTAGATATTTATGAAACTGAACAAGAATTTCCATGTTTAATTATTGAAAATCAAATAAAATCATAAAATGCTCCTGGTCTACTTAATTATGAAACAGTTCATACTTGTTCTTGAAGTTTTTCCTGGAATAAATCAGGATTTATTGCAGTTCAGAAACAAATAAATAATTCAAATGAAATTTGGGAGCACTTCTAGGTAAATTGGACACTGGTAGGGTGAAGACAAATAGCTTCAATTGCAGGGATTTAAATACTTTCATTGTACATTGATAGTTTGCTAAAAAATTAAGGTTTTAATTATTATTAACTATGTAATACATATTACCAAACTCCACTACTTATACAAGCACCTACAGAATTTAAATATCAAGTAAAAGTGAGTTCATTTAAGATTCTTAATGCAATTTCATCTTAATGGGCAGTTTTCACTGAGAACCAGAATCTTTCTTTTGTTGTAATGTTTGGTAGGGTCTAAATCAAGCTCTTGCGAAAAAAAGCATTTCCTAAGTAATAAGTACATCAAAAGAGGGAATTATTCTGAATTGAATGGCATTTTTAAAATTCTTATAAAATTATTTTTAACTTATCTTATCAACAAGGTTGATAAGATAAGTCATTATTAAACACAAGGGTTGTTTTAAGCCACGAGCGAAGCGAGTGTCTTAAAAAATGCCCGAGTGCTTAATAATACTTTTCGACCGTGTTTTATTCAAAACTTTATTCATTTTTAAAATAAATTTACACAAAAATAAAAAAAAATTTTTATGAATAGTTTGCTGAGTTACTCTAAATTAAATATTTTAATATTTTGCATCCCTCTCTTACTCATAGCTGCAAGGCGTAGTAAAAAAAATTCAAATAGGCTGTTTTTCAAATAAAATTTTAAAAAAATCGTTAATACTGGCAAATTACAGGTAAGCCACGCCCTTCAAAACTGACGACCATATAAATTTAATGGATTTCTTTTACGGAGGTCACTCTTTAAAAATAAAAAAAGCACACGTGCCTTAACGAATTCTTTAAAGCCCGTGTGCTATAATAACGACTTTGACAGAGCAAATTGAGTGTCATAATATCAATAATAAATGTGAAGAAAGTGAAAATACAAGATATTTCCCTCCCTATTTGTTTTTATTGTAAACCCTTGAATGGACACAATTTGCAAGTTCTTATTGAGTGAATTTTTTTCAATGCAAATTGCGATAATTGATTTTTTTTGTCAAGAATTGGCCAAGAATTTCTAAGAACAAAACAAATGATTTCAGATTATCAAAACGGAACTAAGCTGCGAATTATATAATTATTTTCAAAAATTATGATTTTATACCAAATTTGCGCAATAAACAGTAGAAAGAAGAGTTTAAATTGTTGTCATGGCAAAAGTCTTTGAAACTACTACTGATCTCTTTTCATTCCAAGATCAAACTGGATTAATACACATTATATGCTTATAGTCAAGTTGTTAGCACCCTGGACCAGAGTAAGTTTTCGGAGCAAAGTCATCCCACTCACGGAAGCGCAAATTTTTCGCCTTTTTTATGTAAATCTTACGCTCTCTTCAACAAGCGGAGTTGATGATAAAGCGGGACGGATCGCGCCGGAAATTGGATGCGTGTGATAATATAATAAACATTATTTTCTTTTCATTTTATATAATAAATCATTAATGTTTAAACAGACAAAACTTCATTGAATTCAATTTTTAAAGAAACTGAGTATTTTCTTAATATGTTGTGTAATGGAATTTGGTGGAAAAATTATTATTTATGATTAAACAATACCGGCAATAGACCATTAGCTAAAGTTTGTGGAACTCCTAACCTAACCAATTTCTCAAAACAAAATAACAGAATTTTATTATAAAACTTTATTAAATAAAACAAATTTCAAGTTTTTACGTAAGGGAAAACAATGTTGTTCAATTTCAACAATCAAATTACAACTTCACAATTCTCTTGGGATTATGTAAGCTTATACAAATTTGGAGTAATAAACAAATTCGAACAACTCCGCAGTTTCATTTTTAAAAAGTTTATTATTCAATTAATTTAAAATTTTCAACGTTCAAGATTAGAAAATATGACAAGCAATTATAATTGACGATTATAATTTTAATACTCCCAGGATGGTGCAGTGGTTCGAGCGTTTGTCACAGAATTCATTTAGATAGGCCCGGGTTCGACCACTGTTCATTTACAAAAAATAATATTCCTCATTTCTCAAACAGCTAGTATCGTCAATACTATTTCTTCAAATCATAGATGAAGTGCACAGAATCGAAAAGATAAACCGGTTCTTTCTACAATACTAGTAATTTGTTACCATTCAATGAATGTATACATATGAAAGTTATGAAAGG
This sequence comes from Clogmia albipunctata, assembly GCA_001014945.1. Lineage (NCBI taxonomy): Eukaryota > Metazoa > Arthropoda > Insecta > Diptera > Psychodidae > Clogmia > Clogmia albipunctata. The sequence continues at coordinate 12,916 of JXOV01008471.1, read as the reverse complement.
GATAGTCTTAGAATTCTCTGTGTTCTGTTTCGGTGGCAAAAACCTGTGTATAAATAGGCTCTATATAGTGTTATGTCCAGTGACCAGTAACCGGTCTTGATTTGGATTGTTTTGTTATTATTGTATTGTTGGGAATTGTGACAGATTGGAATTGTGAGAGAAGGATTAAATTGTAAAGTAAAGTTTATAGTTGTGTTTATATCGATTTAAATTGACTATTGTGGTTGGAAAATAGTAAATCAGGCTGGGAAAGTTAGCCTTTAACAATAGAAACATTTGCTCATGGTTCGTTGACAATGACGTACTATTCACTTATCAATTCAATAGATAGAGCATTAGAAACCTGTGACTATGTGAATCTAATTGGATAGACCCAGATCAGTTACGGTTGTTTTGTTGAAGAATTATTAAAAATTTATTTTATTAGTTTATTTGTTGCTATAAATTGATATTATGACATTCAAATTTGCTCTGTCAAGTGCGTTAAAAAATTCTTAATTAGATTAAATTTCTTTCATTATTAAAGTGTGATCTCCCTCAACGAAATTCATCAATTTATAAGAAAAGTTACCTTAATACTGGAGGTTTTACTGTGAATTATTTACGAACAGTGACTAATATTATCCGTATATTTAAAATTTTTGTTTCGAATCAACATTTAGTTATGAAATAGAAACATACTAAATCATTGAAAACTATAACCCAAATAGTAGAATTTGCACCGAATGAATCCAAAGTGATTACCAATTAAGTCTCTTAATGAAATTAAAGTTTAATAAAATTGCGAAACGGTTACACTGGTTTATTTGAATTTATTTTGAATTTAGGATTGTTCTATCCCTTTCCCGCAATACAATTTAATAATATTTATAAGCAATAAAGGCAGGTATAGTGTGTGGAACAGAGAAAAATATATTTTTACAGAAATTACAAGAATTTTTATGGTGTAATGTTAATTTCTTTAAATATGCGTAAAATTTAGTATAAAACACGGTCGATAAGCATTATTATATACTCGGGCCTTCTTTAAGGCACTCGCTACGCTCGTGGCTTTAAACAACCATTGTGTTCAATAATGCCTTATTTTTTCCACCTTGTTGTATAAATAACTATTAAAGAATGAACATTAAATTAAATTGGAAAAATCAATTCCACATTTCTAAACTGCAATGCCTTGAAAATAAGATGGCAGTGAACTGCACCTAAATGAAAGTACACTTTGGTGTACCGGGACTCTGTCGTACAGGAACAAATCTCGCCAAATAGCAATATCCCCTATAAAAGCAGTTAGACGCCACTATTTATAAGCCAAGTTTTTATTGGCCGTCGTGTATTATAGTTTGTACCTTTGCTTTGGCACCGCACCACCTCCGAATTCTCGGAATCGGTTTCCAGTGCCAACGGGAAGCTGAGAATCGCGAGCATGGGGGGTGGACAGAAGACGCAAGGGAAAGTCGAGACGAGAAAGCAGTAGTGAGAAACTTTGGCAAGTAATTTTTCAGCATCAAAGCGGAGGTGGATTTAAAAGATTCAAAGGGAATCGTCATCGTTTTGGGCAAAAACAGCGTGTTTTATTGCCAAACATAACAATTTTCGCCAACATTTTAAAAAGTCACATTAATAATTTAGCACTCGTCTCACGGCAATTTCGGGGATTTGTTTCGCTGCCACCAGGCGAGGAAGCCACTCGATAAATAAACGAGAGATCATACAGAGAAAAAGGGGAGAGGGGGTGAAAGAGGGAGGAAAAGAAGGGGGAGTGTTTAACCATAATTTCTCTTAAAACTTTGGCGATTTGCTTTTAGGCAGATTTGACATAATTGGTCATGATTATTTTGCATCTGATTGTGATAATGCCCATAATTTAGAGACTGCCCTATCTATCTCTTATGCTCAGAAATTCGGAAATTTATTCAAATATTATTCAAATTGTGGCTGACTTTTCAGGACTTCAGACACGTAATGGATTTAATTTAATTTATCTCATTTTTATTTGCTCGAGTTACAAGTTATGGACGGTTTGTGAAATAAAAGATACAACTTTTAATAATAAAATGATGATCTGAACTAAAGCATATCAGAATGTAAACGAAATGTTTTTGTTCTATTATTAAAACATGTAGAAGTACCCAAATTTTACGAACAATATTAAACAAACATAATAGTTTTTTTTAATACAATATGGTGAATAAAAAGCATAATTAAACACGAGGGTTTTTTAAAATCACGAACGTAGCGAGTATTTTAAAGAAGACTCGAGTGCTTAATAATGCTTGTGGACCGCGTCTTATATAAAATTTTATGCATTTTTATCTAAATTAATACAAAAATTTAAAATTCCATCGTTCTATGAAAATTCAAATTTAAAATTTAGTTTAGTCGAGACACACTTTAACAATAAAGGAGAAGCATTTAAATCAACGGCTAGTACAGTTAACAGTTCTGTACGAAATTGACTTTTACATTTGATCACTTTGATGAAAGTTTTTATCGGAAATGGCATTGATCATAATGAAAAAACTAGTGCTTTTAAAGAAATCTAAAAAAATATGTGCTTTTAAAACGTCTTAGACAGATAATTTGTTGTTGTTATATAATGTTGTTGTATCTAAAATGCATAATAGTTATTTATGTTAGGAATGTGTAAACTGTAAACTAAAGGTTTTTGGAATTTTTCCTATTGTTTTGGCAGTCGGAATATTTAAATTAAATGTAGTAAACCAGAAGAATATTTGTCAAGTGAAAAAATTTTTGTGTCAAAATATCTCAGAAATAAATTGGACTAAATATGCGGAAAAATCCAACATAATTACCTACATCTGTTCAACAATAAGGTGGATATACTGACGATTCTTAAAACTTTGGCTCATATGTGCAAAAATACACCAAATTTAGGTAATGCTCATACAAGTAAATCGTATTTTGTCTTCTACGACTTAACAACCGTAACCGGTCTAGGTCTAACCAATTGGTTTTCGCAATCAAAGTTGTCAAAGGCCCAATCACTTTATTTACCAATCCTTCACAATTGACAATTGAATATCATGACATTAAATCATTATTTGCTTTGTGATTAATACCATGAGTTGATGATTCTATACAAAGCATATTCATTGACAGGTTTTTGTTACCGAAACAGAACATATATGCTACGACGAAGACCATCCCTTACACAACTTTCATATGTATCCGTTCGTTAAATAGCAGCAGAGTATTGTATTAGAAAGATCTGGCTTATCTCTTCGATTTTATGCATTCTATCCAAACTTTGAGAGCCTAAATTCTAAATTCAACCAAATAATGTTGACGAAACTAGTTGTTCGAATGTTGAGGCCGGAGGTATTATTTTTTGTAAATGTTGAAACAAATATAAATCAGAAATTGTTAATATTAGTCGATAATAGCAAATGAATTTTGCAAATAAAAAATTAAAGGGATTTACTACTATTTAATTAATATCAGTTTTAGCTTCTCTTTATTATGTTTAAATTTTATTTAAAACGGAGTTGGTATAAGCTATTAGAATATATTAAGTAAAGGAATATTGTATTAATAAAAAAAATATGTGAAATATGATTAGTATTTTATCTTTCAATACAGTGAAAAAAATAACTTGTAATTCACTTACTTATATTTATGAAAAAATGTGAAACTTTACATACGGGATTGCGAATAGATGTTTTATATCATTCTATATATAATTATATTTTTTCATTGACATTAAAAACTAGCAAAAAAGGAATTAATATTCTACTAGAAAATACAAACTTTTTATAATCCAGGCACTTTAAACTTTTGTTTTTACGAACTAGAGCGATGAAAACTCGCTTCAGCTCGATTTTTCCCAATGGTTTCCTTATTAAAAAATTAGCTCACTTTAACTTCTTTCTGTATAAAAACTATTAAGGCATAAGTGTGTTAAAATGTGTCCAACATAATATTTGTTAAATGTTATAATACCAATTTTATGTAACCTAAAATTAAATCAATTTAAACACAAGTTAACTTCATACTTGTACCCAAAATATTTAAACCAGTCTATAATTAATCCATTTCAGCTCGCAATAAAAACGCAATAAAAACGCAATAAAAGTTTTGTAATTTTAGGATTTCGATTCCCATTTGAATTACCAGCTGTTAAAAATTTAAACTGATTAAAGTGGTTACAACTTCCAATTCTCTGGGGTTGAATAATTACAAACACTTTGCATAACGCAACGTCCTAAGTAAATATACTGAATTTGAATTACATTTATTCAATTTTCATCCCAGAAATAGAATAACTCGAGCTGAGCTTTGATCTGTTTAATTTGAAAAGTAATTCTTTTATAAACCGTTTGTAAAATACAAAATAGTTACTCGTATGTTATTAAGCTAACGAGTATCTTTCTTTTTAAACTAATAAAAAAATAGTTATTTGTGCTACAAGGGTGTGAAGTCAACAGTTTTTTAACAAGTGAAACATTCGAACCGATGGTAAGTGTTTCATCATTTCAAAAAAAAGGACTATATACCCAGGACATAACGTTTTCTCCACTCCGTACTGAAGTTTTTAATAAACACATTAAATTTCATTATTAAAAAATTGGCATATTTTACATATGTTTCAAATGAAATCTTAAATTGTAAAGTTACCGTTAACGGTTGGAATTCAAACTAATAGAGTTTGTTTTCTCTGAAGTACTTGGTCAAAAGTCAAATGCCTATTTATAGTGGCTTGGCACATTTGTTTTGATTTAATTTTTGTGAAATAAATTTCCATTTAAAGCATTAAAAGACTATTTATATAATTTGCTTACATAACAATTAATTTTTTTCACTAATGAAATAAAAATTCAAAACTTACACTTAGTGAGATAAAGTGAAACATTAGGATACTCAAAAGGATATCGAAAAGCGTATGCTTCGATACGGGAGTGGAAGATAATATCTTTCGATACAAGTAGTGAAATAGAGGTTATTACAGTTATTACAATGCACTATGTATTTAGGTAAATGAGTGCAGTAATAACCGATTTCACATGTGCATTGAACGCATTTTTGTGTAACTCTGAAAAAATATCAGTTATGTGATAAATACTAATAAAACCGTGTGCAATGATGTTTTCAAATTGTGAAACAACAACTCACAACGAAATTTTCGTATTTAAATACATATTAAATTTGGTTATGACAACAATATCTATAAAATTAAATTGGTGACAATTTGCGTGCAAATTTTGATTTAATTCAGCACTCCGTGCAGAAAAGTAAACCGATAGAGAACCAAATTGAGTTAAGAAAAAGCTACTTTTCGATACGGAATTGTACATAATTTAAAACACTTATGTTATAAAAAAAAAGTCTTTTACAGAACGAATTTTAGTGTCAAATTATCAGTTTTATGCGACAAAAATGCATAATAGTTATTTATACAACTAGGTCGATAGGATAAGGTATTATTAATTCATTAAATTAAAAATTGATTAAAATATTTAAATATCATTTCCAATGACTACTAGATGAGACAGTTTAATTTGGAGTTTTGCTCTGGTCGGCAGTCTTTTTATTCTCGCATGCTGAACAAAATCATTGGAATGCTGAAAATAACTACTTTAAAATAAAAAAAAGGCTACGGGTCGAAAGCCTGCTCTGGATTTTGATAAATAAACTATGTGATTTAATTTGAATTAATAATAATATATATTAAAACATAAAAATATATCATATTTGGATATAGCATTTACATAAAAATTTCGGCTCAGACTATTATGAAAACTGCAGTGTCAAAAGGTGAAGTGCTTTAAAGAATTCTTTAAAACTTGTGCCATAAGAACGATTTTTAAAAAATAATTTGTAGTTTAATAATATCAATTTTATGCATTAAAATTGAAATAGAATATATTAAAAAATAATTAAAGGAGATGTATTAGAATCCCAGTTTAAACCAAACAAAATACCTATTTATTTAAATAGAATATATCAATGGTGTATTGATGTAACGTTTACATTTCAATTTGAAACATTAATTTATATGTAAATATTGATTGGTGGATTTACAATAGCCAATTATTGCGAATTGTTTATTCCCAAAGTTAATAAATTGAGTTGTGGTTTTTAATGGGAATTTCCAATCAAGTAGAAATCACAAATTCACTAAGCAAAATCGAACCTTCCCCAAAACTCTCTTCCCGTTTACAAAATATTCACATTTCAAATAATATTTTCTTAATTTAAGAACAGAAGATACAATTTTCATTTAATCAACTGTATTAAAATTATACGAATATATGTTTATTATGTATGAAATGGAACTCAGTCATAAAAATCTAATTTAACCTTTAAAAAGAATTATATCGTTATTTGATTATCGTTTGATATGTTTTTACATAAAATGCGAAATAAAACTCAATTCCACCCATGGGATTCAAGAAAATGTAAGTGAATTTTTTTGCAATTCCGTGTGTGAATTGCCTCAATTTCACACCAATCTCAGAACGAAAAATGGAATTTTCAAGTAGGATCCTTCTCAAAAATTAATTTAAATCCAAGAAAAATTACATTTTTCACAAGTATGAAAAATTATTAATCACTTTTATTTTTGTAAATTTTCAAATTTTAAATTTACAAAAGTGTTCACCCCTACATCCAAAAACCCCAAGAGCAACATTGCTCCTCTCCATCAACAATTCCTTTTTCCCTCCTTTTTAACCTTTTGTATATACATATAGTGGACGCTGCTTATTAGGACCACTCTTACACATGTATATACATTCATTTGTGCTTGGAAAAGTGTTTTTTATTAAATAATAATTGTTCGATATGTGTTAATCTTGTAAGATTTAAAAATAATTCAATCGTCAATGACGTGTACATGGATTGTGTTTTGGCAACCAAACAAATCAGAGCGTTAATTCTCACCCGGTAATAACGAACGATAAGAGACGTAAATAAGAAAACGGAATGAATTTAGCAATCTATTTAACAATTAAATATGATTCTGTATGTAGTGATAAATATATAGATAACCAAAAATTTACAACAGAGTGACGTGTAAACTATTGCGGTGTCATCAAATCGGCAAACACAAACATGTGAGGAAACAATTTTTTCCAACTTTACCTTTTGTTTTTACTCCTTCAGACGTTTAAATAAACATAGAACATATGGTCAAGGTTGGAGTGAATAAAAGTATACAATAGACTGAGTTGTCGTCACTTGTTCTTGCAATTTTTCTCTTTGTATTAGTGATCTTGGCCACATAACGGTCCTATAAAGCGATGGGTTTGGTTCCATTAAGCGATGAATTTTCAATGTATTTATATACGGTCGATCCGTTCCTAGACATTTTGGCCCAATAAAGCGATTGTTCCTATTAACCGTGGTCCTAATAAGCGGTGTCCACTGTATTATTGTAAATATTATTCTTTTGCTTTTTAAATGAATAAATACCGAGGCTTGACGCACCTCAAATTACTCTTGTTCAGTCGTCAACAACGACTAGTATACCTGAGAACTCACACAAACTGGCCAGTACTCTGGCCCGATCTTCCAAACCATCCAGCCAGCTTCTCTTGGGAATCCACTACTCGCTCCAGTAACGCAGGAACATCTGCACACCATCACCCCCAGTTTCTAATCGTTACAGTTTCATTCCAACTGTTTTTTGCTCATTAGTTAAAACCGGCCATATTTCTATGAAATATTTATTATTGTAAAGAGTATCTAAAACTAAGATTATTAATTTTTTGCGCTGGAAGGTGGAGATCTTAACACAATTGAGATCCATAAAGAATCTCGACAGCCTTGGGGACTACCGTCCCTTTTGGGGGTAGATTTCTTGGACGGGAGTTCCCTAGGTTATCCACGGATTCGCACCAGGTGAAACTAGCTCAAAAACTAAACTAACAAGTGGAAATGATTACGAAATAAACGTTATTAAGTTATAGGGCCCAAGATTTTTTACTCAAAAAGCATAGATTTCTCCGTCTTTTTCCTTTTAAGCGGTTAATCTAATTTCTAAACAATTGATCATATTTTATCTAGCTATATCCCAATAATCTACATATAATATAAGTTTTAAGGATTTGCAAAGTTTTGCAGAAATTATGACCTTTCGAATGTTACCAATTTCACAATTTTCTCAAAATTCAATTGATAATTTAATTAATTTAATTAAGTTAATTAAATTTGGTTTGGAATAACTTATTTGGTTTTCAATGATGAGTTTTCAAAAAAATTACAATTCAAGTACAATAATAAATACATTTTTTTCAAACTTGGGTTGATGTGTATCTTTTTTAAAATATTGTCAAAATATAAAAATTCTAAGTACAAAATTTTATTTCGAAACTGATAACATTGTAAACAAAGCCCAGTTAGAGGAATTAATTTGGGTTTTTTGATAAATTAATCCAGATAAAAATTACATAACTTCAAAAGTGCTCTGGGGTCGAAATCCACTCCACTGGGTTGGTTAGGGTTAAACAACGAGTAGAGTTTAAGATATGTACAAGTGTTTAATTATGTAATTTTCAAACGAGTTCTTAAGATAATATTAATTATTCGGATATTTATTTGCCATTTATTCGCTAATTATGAAGTTGTCTTCTTAAATTAAGGTCTAAACACATTCACTTAAAGCTGCCAGGTGCATAGATCTTTTGATTTAAAACTTTTGATATATGAAGAAATTTGTGAACTATGCACTTTAAGACCTTAATAGGCCTTAATAATTTAAATCACATTGAGAAACCAGACTAACATTAAAGGAAATTGTTCCTTTTGGTCATTTACTGAAGAAAACTTTAATTTGATTAATAAATTATTATTATTATTATTGAAAAGGAAATAAAAACCCAAATATATATTCCTTCTAAGCTTTCACCATAAGATTAAAAACTACAATTTTATTAGTTGTATATTGGTAAAAATAAATTATGTATAACAAAACAATATGTAATTATGTGGGACTTTCTAGACAACAAATCAAAAACTTATTTTACATACGCGTACTTAGATAAACTCAATTTTATTCATTTATACTTAATTTTATGACAATGAACCTTTAGGTAAATAAAAATTTGAAATACAAAAGTAACAATTTGAATTCTTAATTTTCTTATAATTAATGTTTTGCTATATAACATTTGGGATGACCTGAGTAAAACAAACCTACATTTTAAAAATATCTCTCTAAAAGACCTTGCATGTAAATTGCACGTAATTATTCTGTTAAATGTTAATAATAATAATAATTATTCCCACGACATTCACGACGGAACTAGGGGTAGTCTCAACCTCAACCACGGGTGTTAGACTGTACACGACTGTTTTTGTTTTTCAGTGTATTAGTAGTCAGTTAATAGCACCTAGACCGGTTGTAAACGGATCCAGTCAATCCGCCCATTTTATTTATTTGTTTGCGCCATCACAAATTTATAATTCGCTATGAATATTATTTCGCAATGTTGTTGATATACACACAAATGGAAACTTTTTCGCGCTAGATAAATATCCGCCCGGGATTTGATCCCACGACCTCGAGGAGGATGTCCAGGGTACTAACCGCTAGGACACAGAGGCAGTGTTAATAACCTCCCCTAATTATAAATGCATTAAAATGGAAAGAATAATAAATACTGAGGTTGTTAATGAAATACCAACCCCAATTGTGGAGATATTAAAAACCAACGAGTTGCATCGGTTAACCTCAACACAATGAAACAAGTGCAAAGTTTAACAACCAATTTGTAAAACCACTTCTGGAATTTACATTTTGCATTACATGAAATTTAAACTTTGATTAAAGCTTTAACTAATAATTATTATTATTTATTTGATTAACGAGGATTTCCTAATTTTGCCTGGATTTAAAATCCGAAGTAAAAGAGGTTAGGATTATAATATGGATTTATAAATCGATTTTAAATTCTATGAAAACTTATGTATATATTATTTGACTGACATAGTCAATTTTCAGTGAACCAAGTCTGAGATAATAATTGATTTAATAATTCAATTGTAAAAATTTTTAATTTTTGAAAACTGTCAGAATAAGATAATTGATAAAATTACACCTTCAGAAAAGACCTGAATATATTATTGTAATTTGGTCAATTAGGTTATTACTTTAATTTGAAGAATTTAAAGAATTCTGTAAAGCACTGAAGTGGTTATTCTTTAATGATAAAGTGTTCTGAAATAAATCCATTATCTTTATATGGCAGTTTATTACGTTGTGAATGGTTTATTGGTTTTAACCAATGGTTTTATATCAAATGTTAATTTTTAATAAAACACCTATATCTGACCTCTCTTTAAATTTCGACTACTTAAACTATGTGCCAGAGCGAGATGCAAGATATAATTCTTTCTCTATTCGACGGGAATTTTTTAAAACACTCGCTGCGCTTGTGGCTTTACAGAATCCTAATGTTTTCTAATGCCTTAACTTAAAGATTTAGTTTATCGGACTTCTACTATATTTCTATTATGGCATAAATGTATAAAACATTTAGGAATCAGTGTAAATATTTTACACATACTCGTATGAAGCTGTACAATTTTTATAGTTATTATTAAATATTTTACAGCTTCATGTGTGTAAATTTTAAGTTTCTGACTCGTCTCTTTGCAATATCAGAATCAATTGAGTGCGGGTATTTTAAATAAAAAAATGAATTTCAATACTTTTAAATAATCTTCCAATTACGTGGAACGCACTTGCTCATCCTTGATCAGAATCACGATCCTGAAATCAGATCACAGCATTCAAATAAACTTTGGAACTTTCCTACAAATTGTTTATGATATGTATGAATATCATAAACAATTTGTAGGAAAGTTCCAAAGTCAAAAGCTATAAACGGAAGTGTTTATAACAATAATCACGTATTTAAAAACACTTATAAAAGTGTTTTTCAAATAAATCTAAATTCTGTTTACATTCTTGAAAGCATTGATTTACAACATAACACAAAGAACAGCCCAAGGAAAATAGTTACAAATCCGTTCTTTGTGGTTTAAGACCTAATTAATAGTTTTCCAAAAAAATAAGAAAACTTAATTAAAAATTGTTGTGTCATTATTATACAAGTTTCGCAATTCAAATGATAACTATTAAAGAACATATTTTATACAATTCTGTTGAAAAATGTTAACATTTTAGTAGCCAATGCTTCCTCTAGAAATTATTTCATAATCGTACAGTGTTAAATAAAGTATAATACCCGCAGACAAATCGTGTAAATTCACAAAATTAATACCAAAATTCAACTTCTAAAAATTATAATTTGTAATCATAGTAGCGTAGAATAAAAATTATATTTTGGCGTTTTTCGTGTCTCTATAATAAAGTAGGCCATGATTTATTAATCAATTAAAAATTTCTCATATTAAATGACAAAAAGTGAAGTTCTTCTTAAATGTTGCTTATGGCATTAAAATATGGTTAAAACACTTTCTGTACTTCATATTTCGGGAAAAATTGCTAATAAATTTGCGAATTGTATAAAATCTTGTAAAAACTATGTGGAAAACACATAATTAAACACGCGTATCTATTAGAACTCTACTCGAGTTCAATTATGGTTCATTTTTCCTACATGTTGTCTAAATAACTATTATTAACACGTGATTTACGTTCCCTGAAAGAAAAAAAAAACAAATGAACTCTTATATAAAAAAAATTCAAGTCTTTTGATAGAACATAAATAAATTCATCAAAAAAGTCCAATTCCAATATTTGCTTACAAAATTGGGTTCCAAATTTTTAGAATACATAAACTCTTTTATACGAAATCCCCAAAGGAATTAAAAGGAGCAAATAAACTATGACATTAATTAAGAGATTTATTGTGTCAATATTTGACACTTTTTCCTTGTCTTTTTTCGCCTATAATTTTTCCACAAACGAAACCCCGACAGACTGAAGGATTAAATTCCAATTAGCGGTTTAAATTGCTGGTCTACAAGCAGCCTGGGGCTGTCTGTTCGTCCCAAAAGCGATCGATTATGGGGCTTGAGGACGACGATGTTGTTGTTGTAGTCCTTTGCTTGGGATTAGAAACACAAACAGTGTGCCATGAATATAAATAAGTAGGCTGCGTCAACATTTGTGTCGAACGTGGCGAAAAGATGTTAATTTCTAGTCATAACAATTAAAAACATCTTAAAAGTGCCCCAAACAACAAGCAAACAATGCCTCACTCCCAACCAAACAATGCTCTCCTCCTCGTCGTAGATTTCCCAGAAGGGAAATTCCTCCACAGATAATTCCCTCTTTTTAGCCGTTTCTTAGAATAATTCGTCTTTCATTCATCATTGATTGCTAGGGTTGACAGCTGTTTTCTTAAGCAAAACCTCAAACTTGAATGAAAAGAATCTGTTAAACTTATACCATTTAATTCCAATGTAATATTATTAAATTAATATTAATATTATTAAATTAATAATATTATTTTAAATAAAATAGAAAAAGTAGATTTTTTTATTAGTTTTAATCAGTTAATTGAGTTGGGGTTTTTAAATTTTATTCGCCAGTTATTAATAAAGAATTCCTTTTATAAAGTCAAAGTCGCTTAAAACAGAAGAAATCATGCCGAAATGTCAAACTTTGCTTTCACTAGTGAGCTAGATTTAGGAAAATTATTTTAAATTGAGTGAGAAAAAAACTTGTAAAGTACTTAACTTTGTGAAATAAGTACCTGAGATTATATTCTCGTGTGTTAAAATGATCAAAAAAGGTTGTTGAAATGGGGAAATAATCGCAAAAATTTGTTTCTCTGTTTTAAAAAAAAAATAAAGATGATGTTAATTTCATAAAGTTAAGAGACAAAACAATAAATATGTGGTGTGGTCCTTTTGAATCAGGCTGACTCAAACGGATCCCACAGTTTCTCAAATGAAAATCCGCTCGACCTCTTTGTTAATTAAC
>JXOV01008467.1:0-14673 GCA_001014945.1 Clogmia albipunctata | reverse complement strand
TTTATTTTGCACTAACAAATCACAGTTAAACCATGCCCTTCAAAACTTACGAGCATATAAATTATATGGATTTCTTTTACGGAGTTCACAGTTTAATAATAAAGAAAAAGCACACGTGTTTGAATGAATTCTTTAAAACCCTTGTGCTATAATAACGACTTTGACAGACCAAAATTGAGTGTCATTATATCAATATTAAGTAACAAAAATGCATACAGAAATTAAAAATTTTTTATTTAAAATAAAGACCCAATCACGTAATATGTATATTGAAACAATTGCTAGGAGATCCGTTTGGATAGGTTGACCACAAACAGGAAAATGAAGTTTTGGCTGCCGCGAAAATCTTGGTATAATTCGAATCGATTGAGAACCGGATGTGGAAGATGCAATCATTCGATGAATCTGTGGGGCTTAAAAGAGAACCCGAGCTGTGATTGTGAAGAAGTCCGGCATACAATGGCACACATTTTAACAGAATGCAGGGAGAGGAGGTACCAAGGTGAATTGAATGAGATCATCGACCTGCATACGGATGCTCGGGGGTGGATGGCTCCAGAATATGGATCTCTAGTAATTTGTACTAAATGTAACATAATGGAACACATACGATAAATAAATAAGACACAATCTTAAAAATCTACAATGTTGTTGTTTCTCTTGTAAAAAAAAAAATATTCGAAGCTGAGAAATCTTATTTCTTTAACAATTGAAGATTGAAAATATCAACAATTTTAGAAATATTAAAGATTGTATTTTCCTTCAAAGTAAAGTATGGATTAGTATATAATCTCAATTTAAAAAAAAAATTCAAAAATCAAGAGATAAAGTTTAGCCAAAGAAATAAAACTTTAAAATATAAATGGGCTAAGGAAAAATATTTTGATTGTGTGCTTGGCATAAATGATATTTCGGCACTTCTCTTAAGCTAAACACGTTTTGTGAGCATAAATTTCAAACGAAATTATTTAAATTACAAGACTTTCTTTTCTTTATTGCCCCAAGACCGAACTAATTTCCTATTTGTAAAAAAATGCATAAACTCTTGTATAAAACACGGCCTAAACCCATCAACACACAGACACTCGAAATTTTTATTTTCAATTTTAAAGTTTAAAAAACCTAGTGTTTAATACAGCATCATAAAAACAAGATTTAATTAAAAATGAATAAATTCAAATTAAACCTTAAAATGTTAAAAACAGTCCAAAAGTCAACTCGTTAAAACTGCAATATGGTTTTTGCAAATATGTTTGCACCATTCAATAATTACCAGAGGTAATTAAAATACGTTTTTATTTATTAAATTATGAATTCCAATTTAAAACAAATTTACGGCTTTCGATTGAATACGAAGAATCGCTTTAATTTAACAAATTGGTCTTTCCCGGTTACCCAAAAAGTTTCCGAAACCCCCACGTACATAAATACACATGTGTTCATAAATATGTACGTGAATTTCAAACTTTTTTACTGCTGAAAAGTTATTAGCCTAAACTCGATCCGGATCGAAAATCCAACAAAGTCGAAATACAATCTCGAGATTGGCAGGCTTCTATATATAAAACATACGTACGTACATCAATTTCTATGCTGCCGGAAATGTTGTTAACAGTTTATTAGTCCCAGCAGGAAGTTTCGTTTGCATTTTGATAGACACAAACTGATTTAATAAAATCGAGATTATACAAACGGACTTCCATATTAAATTTATTAAATTAAATCCAATTTGTTTTGTACGTTGTTCCAGAGAAATTTACTAGGAGTGAAAATTTAACCAATAATAAATTAATTTAGATACCATTAGTTGGCTTTAAATGGCTTGTTAGCTGAATTAAATTTCGCTTGAACTGTTTGAGCTGCGGAAAGAGGCTTGGCTTACTGATGAATGTTTTAATATCCGGCTATGAATGTTCAGGATATTAGTTTGGTCTGTCTATAGATCTCCATACTCCATATATCGATATATGAGTGTTATAAATGCGTATTTACGTAAATAAATCAAATAATAATTCTGAAGTTCATTGAAATTTTAATGATAAGTGTACTTACATAAGGTATAGATCGCTCTAAAATAATTGGTAAAATTTGAAGTGCCCTTATGAAATGTTTATTAAAAGCTTCCACTTAAGGTTAGTAAATTTATTTCATATTTTAATGCGAACGTAATATGTCGTTAATTATCTGTAAGTTGAAAAATACCTTTAGTAGGATTGTATCAATAGTTATACTAAAGGATGTACAAAAAACTAACGTAACTTTTAAATTTTTTTATAAAAGAGATAACTATTAATTCGTTAGGTAAATCTTAATGTTAATTAGTTAAGGTATTTTACAGTATAACACATAGGTAAATAGCGCACAGGATAACGTTTGTAGGACCATATCCTTTCCATTAAATTTTTCAAGACTTATTGGTATAGTGGTGGCCTCAATAACTACAAGAATTCTACCTTTACGGTCTTCAATCGATTGTGAAGTATTTAAAGACACCTTCTTGCTGTTGTAGGTAGGGTGATGTTGCACTGCGACCTAACTATTGTATCCCCTGGTGATTTATCCTGACCAATCGATGGTTTATATTATATGCTCAAGCCTAATGACCTTTATGAAGCATAGAAGGTTTGGTTTTTCAATAGTCGCTATTTGTTCCTTGTCCAAAGATAGATTCTTTAGGTGGCTATGTCTCTTGCATGCTAGCGCCATGGAGTCCATGAGTATATGCTCCGAGATTTTGGTGGCTTGGCTGTAGAATCTGCATGCGCCGCTTAAGTGGAGTCCTAGTTTGTGTAGATGTCCATTCAAGGTCTTGTGTCCTGTGAGAAGTCTTGCTATTACATGTAAATTGGGTTTACTTAAATTACGACAAAGTTCTTTCCTTCTTGTTGTTGTGTAATCTTAGCAGTAGCTTAGATTGTCTAAGTTTCGGTATGTTGTCCCCGTGTTTGTTGGATTCTTCTGACACTTTGCTTTTGAGTTGCAGTTTCAGGAATGATTGAGTTATTTGGCCAGTTTATCGGCAATTTCATTACCTCGGATTCCTCTATGTCCTGGCACCAAATAATACAGTCAAGAAGAGTGAAGTGTTCAAAACTACATCCAAAAACCCTAGGAAAAATTTATATTTTACCACATTACACGTCTCCATCAACAATTCCTTGTTTCCTCCATTTCAATCTTTTGTGAATATAATTTAAAAATATTGTAAGTAGTAATTCTTTGTATAGAAAATAAATAAATACCGAGGATTGAATCACCTCAAATTACTCTAGTTTAGTCGTCATAACAACGACTAGTAATCCTAGGAGCTCACACTCCTCGGCCAGTCCCAAGATATCACAGTCGGCTCTTGGGAACCCCTGGCCTGATCTTCTACACCATCCAGCCAGCTTTTTTGACAATCCATCCACTCTTCGCTTCAGTAACGCAGGAACATC
This sequence comes from Clogmia albipunctata, assembly GCA_001014945.1. Lineage (NCBI taxonomy): Eukaryota > Metazoa > Arthropoda > Insecta > Diptera > Psychodidae > Clogmia > Clogmia albipunctata. Next base: position 11,236 of record JXOV01008467.1, on the reverse strand, counting down.
TGCACACCCAACCACCAGTTCCTGATCGTTAGAAGAGTTTCTTTCAAATTGGAGATGATTTCGTTTCTTGTATAGCACGTTATATGTTTCTTTTAAAATTACACGTTACCCACATATCACACAATATTATTTAATTTGACTTTAAAAATCTACTTTAGTCAAGTACAGTGACGTTGCTAAGGACTTTGCCGCCCGAGGCGGCCAAGTATGAAATTTGCCGCCCCTTACATAAATTAAAATTTTTTGAAAAATCAAAGACATTTTTTATTATTTTTGTACGATTGCCTAGTAAATAGAGTGATAGCGACAATTTAGAAGTTATATAAAAAGTTGATATGTATGAAGCTAAGCCCAAAACGTTTTTTTTATTTGGAAAAATCTCATATTATGGTTAAAAATGCCGCCTGGGGTGGTCCGCCCTCGCCACACCCCAGCTACGCCACTTGACAAGTAGCGCACTGAATTTGTAGTAACAGTTGCTCGAGATTTATTTTTGAATAAATAAGTTCTACTCACATTGTTAGCCCAAAAACTACACCAAACATGCACTTTAAGGAGGAAAGGCTAATTAATAAACATTCTTGGATTTTCGTGCTTAATATGAAAAAAAAACTCTGCTTATGAAACTAGTTTCCGAGGTGAAGGGCTTCAGCATGGATGACGATTTTTGATTGAGAAATGAGAAATTTCCTAATAAGTATATGGTCTTAAAAGCGTTATAATGAATTATAACATACAGAAACCCTTATTAATAATATTAAGATTCACTTATCGAATTAATAACTAGAGACTTTAAAAACTTTTCATTGAAGTTTCAACCCTTATTAAAGACACAATGCAAATTTTTTCTATAAACCATTTTTTTCGTTTATATTTATGAAATATTTTTAAACACATAATAATTAATAAATTATAAATATCCAATCTATATGCAAATTTTAGTACAACTAGTTAGTGGATAAATAAATACTAATTTAACATTTAAATTAAAACCACTCACTTTATTAAAAACTAATTATTTTCATCTCAGAGCCTCCATCCAATTAATTTAATCTAAAATGGTCTTATTTATGATCTCCCGCAAAAGAGGCAGGTTTGTGCATAAATCCCGAATGTGAATTCAGCAACAGCAGAGCGAGCCATAAAATTGCGACAAAAAGTGTGCAAAGGCGAATCTATGCGAGGCTGATCCCGAACATTACATTTAAATTTCGTTGAGGAATGCATCTGCATAATAGGATTTCAAGTTAAATTGAATGTCTGTCTCTCTCTGTGTTTTCCCCCCTTAAAATTATACACGTTGCATATTTGTTGAATTTTAGCCCAACAAATTGGAATTTGCATGCATTCGAGTATATTTACTCGCAAATCTGAAAACGAGTTCTAAAGTACAGATTTATATGGAAAATGCATTGCACAGCTGACATGGCAATTTTATGGGTTAGGGTTGTGACATTTTTTGCACGATTTTCACTCGGTATCTGCCAGAAAAATTGTTATCTTCTTTATGTTCATTTAATTTTCATGAATGTACAGTACATATTTTCTCTTAAATCCTCTCCATTGAATTGTTAGATATTGTCAAAGTACGAGTATGACTATTGATAGGAACTTTTGTATCTTTATTTTAAGCATATAAAAGGAATATTTTCAATGACTTATAATATAAAATAATAAAAAATTTACTACCATATGCTTTGTGTATATATATATATATATTTATATTTTAACAAATATACATAAATCTTTTCCAACATTTTTATGTCCCTAAAAGTTGCACAATTAATGAAAATGTACTTGAATGTACAGAATCTCAGTACAAAACGTTACGTGATCAAAATAAAATATTTATACGAATACAGAATCAGCCTGCATATTAGTTTTGCATTTATAAACATTAATTATTATTCCTCCCATAACTAGCCGTTCCAATCACATGACAATTAAATTAAGAAGCTGTTTGAATGTCTAATCTTTAAGAAAACTTCTTTTATAAACTATTATTAATAAAATAAAACAAATCACATTCCAAACAATTAGTTCCAGAGTAAAAGATTAGGGTTTATTTGTCAACATGTTATCTTTTCTAATGATTTGGGTATCATAATGTGCTACTTTATCCACTAGTAAACATTTATTTTCCTATTTTATTAAGTATAGAAAATGAAAATTATAAAAGTTAACAAACAAATTTGACTGAACGTCTAAAGAGAGAAATTTTTATGGTGGTTATTTCTTCTTCTCCAGCGACACAATAACTGTTACTGGTCTGGGTCTAATCAATTGGTTTTACCCAATCAAAGTTATCAAATGTTCTATCTATTAATTTGCTAATCTTTCACAATTGACAATTGAATATCATGTCTACGAACTATCGCGATGTTATAGCAGGCCTTCAGTAGCTCAAATCCATTTCGAAAATTGTAAAAATAGTATAAAAAATTTTCGAATTCATAAAAAGTAAGGATGACTATCGGAAATTGGACTCATTATGCATTGTGGGTGATATTATAATATGGGCACAATAGGGCAACTAATAAAGTCACAATTTTGTATAATATTTTCTGGCATAGCGGGTTTTAGGGTATTACGCAACGTATCTTAGCCAAACCTTATTAAAATAAAGAAAATTAAATTCCCTACAAACCGTCTATACATAGCTTTGAAATTGGACTGCTAGGGTCTAGTCATTTCTAGTATTATAGAAAGAACCGGTTCTCCGATTCTATGCACTCCATCCAAGCTTTGAAAAACTATCTGGAGTCGAACGAATAGTATTGACGATACTAGTTATTCGACAGTTTAGACAAAGGATATTATTTGAAGTATATGAATTATGAATGGGCTCATCGAGTTGAATTCTGTGATAATGATTTAACCAACTGCTCCACCTAGGCCTCAAAGCCGCCACACTCTTCACACTCTTGTATTACAAATAACTGTTTTTCTATAAAACGGCAATGAAAAGAAATAATTTTTTATTTGTATTTTTCATTAATGCAACAAAGTTCATGATCAAATTTGGCTCTAAGCACAGAAGTCCTTGATTTAGTTCTAGGTACTATGAGTTCAAAATTTTGTTGTATATTAATAAGAGCAGTGAGATTACAAGACTAATAGTTAACTAATATGGTTAAAAATGTGTTTGTACTCGTATGGAAAGTTCTCTTTTTTATTCAGAAACCCTTATTTTACCCAATAAATGATCAGCGTACTTTTCGCTCTTGTAACATAAAAAATATTATAGCATATTTCTTTATAAAAGTCCTTCAGCTGAATAAATATTACTGATGAAAAAGATTCAAATATTATAAAAAATATTGAGTGCTTTAAGTTTTTTTTTTCAATTAAATTTCAGTTCCTTAACCATGATACATATATCAATATCATTCAAACTAATAAAAACTTTCGAATTGTTGTACCAAAAGCTTAGTTACAAACAATAAATCATGCCAAATTTCACCCTTTATTTGCATAAATGTATAACTATCTGACATTGCCATATGAGATTTTATCTGCATGCAATCATTGTAAGAATTATGCGTACTTTCCGACCACACTTTACCAAACGAAATACAAAACTTAAAATTTCTTCTGTTAGAGAGAAACTTTGACAAAGAATTCGAGAGATTGTTTCCCAGCAATTTGTAATGAAAATGACGAAACGGTCGACAAACCACAGAACAGAAAACACAGTTCAGACAAAAACACATACACATACACTAGGAGGATATACATATTTTCATGTACAGAAACTGCCTTGAGCAAGAAGAAAGAATATTAGCTCCAATTTCAATACACATATACCCAAATGCAAAATATCTTTTGGTTTTCCTCCTTGCTGCTACTTAATTTCGCCGAAATTAAGGAGAGCAAAATGGTAATACCGAAAGACATGTAGCCATAATAATAATCGTCATCATCTTCGAGAGCTTTTAGCAATTTTTGCTGCTGTTGCCAATGCCTTTTTCGCTACAAGGAAGATAGAGAGAAATATCATCGCAATGTTTTGGTATTGTATTCGGGGTTTGTAACTCAATGCCGTTGTTTTAGAATTTCGCCATGTATAACATTTCGTCAACAATGGAATGCTTTCGACTTTTTAATAAAAGAAATATGGTTTGCATTTGTTTTATGCTGGACATATTCAATTTCAATGTTTTGATTAAGTGCAGTATTGAAATTGTCGTGAAAATTATCTACAAAGTAAACATAATAAAGGGAAACAAATAAAGAAGAAAATTTACTTTGTAAAAGTTTATACTCGTAAATAAACGAAACACGTATAAACTTAAACTTTGTTCTACGAATTACACCACCTCTAAAGTTTAATTTTCATAGGTTGTAAATTTCCCAACTCAAATTTGGAAAAGCATAGTAGAATTATGTAATATTAGTTAATATTTCAAAAATGAGAAGAATTCGTAATTATTTGTTGAATACATTTAAATTTTACTTAGTAAACTAACGAAAACATTTTTTCACTAATGAAACACTAGTAAAGTTCACATATCTTTTAGAAAACGAAGGAAATGAGAGTTTAATTATTTATTTTTTTTCAAAATTTTATTTAATTTAATTTTAATTGAGAAATATGAAGTACAGAATAAACAGATAGAGTTTAAAAAATATAGTAAGAAAGCTCATTTTGAGTGATACTCGTGGTATTGGCTTCATAGTAAAATTTAACAACTACCCCAAAGTAATTAAATTACGACTAATCAGTTTGATGTATGAGTTACGGCACAGCTCGCCAACACCACCCCGTCTTCAAGAGTTGCTAAGTTTGGAGATTGAAAAACAATGGCAGCTGAAATTTGAAGATGTGACCAGCGCTTATCGCTGGCACTTTGCACTATTTCATTTTTGTAACGAATTCTTATTCTGATTCTGGCCGGGTTAAGTAATAAACGTGTAAAATTCAAGTTAAAAAGTGTCTTTAAAAATCACTAGAGACTAACCATTTTCAGGGAACTTTGATTGATTATTTCCCTTTCAGCAGAGCTGATAACGGTTAGTACTACTCACAGGACTTTATTTATGCACTTTAATTGTGTGGGTAAGTTTGTGAGCATATTATTATGATCTTAAAAAATTATGTTTAGTATATTGCGTATAATGTCGTCAACTTTATTTGTTCGAATTTAGACAGGTTTTCAAAGCTTGAATGAAATGCATGGAATCGAAGAGATAAACTGGTTCTTTCCAATACTAGTAATTTGCTGCTGTTCAATGAACGGATACAGATGAAAGTGTGAAAGGGATGGTCTTTTTTGTAGTAAGTGTGTTTTATGTCGGTGGCAAAAACAACCTGTCAATTAATACGCTGTATATAGAGTCATTTGTTCATGGTGCTAATCACATCATAACAAATAATGATTTGTAAAAACATGCTATTCAATTGTCAATTGTGAAAGATTGGTAAATGAATGGATAGAGCATTTGATAACTCCGATTACGCAAAACCAATTGGTTAGACCTAGACCGGTAACGGTTGTTGAGTCGTAGAAGAAGAAGAAGATTGCTACCGTTTTAGACAAGAGAGAATTTTTAATTAACATTGCGTGATTGATCTTTTTATTTATTTAAACTATCCTTTTATATATTTAAACCAAAGTGTATTAACAATAATTTCTTACAAAGTAGCTTAACAATTTCATGACAATGAATTTAGTTTTAATTTTATTTCTATTATTAAATTTACTTCTTTTTAAATTCAATCAATCGAACTCATATTCGTTTTTCCACTACAGAAAAACCCCAATGTCGTCATAACAGTAAAACTAATGATATTAATATACTTCCTTCTGGAAATTTCTAATTTGGAACGAAAGACCTATAAATGTCTGTCAAATACTGTAATCACGATTAAAAGAAAACGAATAAAAACGACGGAAAAGTAATAATCACATTTTCCAGGAAATATAACCATCAAATTAGGTTGATTGAGTCAAACATGGAAATAATCATTATATAACGAAAAAATTATCAGCCACTTTCGATTTTAATTATATTACCCTCATTTAAACTGCGATGTCTTAAAAACCAGCTGTCACTTATTGTTATTGATATGTAATCTAAATTTGGTTTTAAATTATGTTTCGATATATAACAACAAAAATTAAAAATAAACTTTTCGAACAAAATTTCATTACGGAACTAGGGGTAATACTGGGGTTTATAATGCTAAAACCTGAAGAAGGGCCAGAGTTAAATTTCATTCAAATTAGTCTGGTCTCATATAGAATATATAGAAAAATAGAACGGAATAAGCAGTCAGTCAACCGCTCTACTCTTTTCTTTTTAAATGAGTTTCTGACTATAAATTTCATACAAATTTTATAGTCTACTTCAAAATCAATCTTAGTAACCAACTTTCTTCATTCACAGAATCGACAGTTCGTATATATTTGTTTACAACAAAATCTTCAAAGGTTATTTGATTTTCAAATTGAAATTTTGTCATACGATACTTGGTTTTGTGTTCAAATATAATGCTAACCAAATTTCATTACTTCCAGCTAAAAAAATCCTGCCAATTATAATTATAATAAACACTCCATTTCATCCTTTTACGAAAGGGGTCATAGATTAAATTTTAGTTAATATCTCGGAATGTATCAATTTGATATCAACTTTTATTGGCACGAAAAAAGGTCTCATCATTGGCCATCGTTTGGACTATAAAAGAAAAGTCTAGGTGTGTTGCAAATAATTGAAAAAGGCGAGTGGTTTTTCCCCACACAAAAATATTGTTTCATCCTTTTACAACAGGTAACTTATTTTCTCCCAATACAGCAAAAAGAAATAGTTTTTGGTGATTTTTTTAAACTGAAATAGTTGGTTATGTATTGTTTAATATATACAGAGCAAAAAATTGGGTCGCTATGTCATAGTAGGCAGCCAGTAACTGTCTTTGGAAGTTTAGAGATCCATATTTCTAATTATGCGAAAATAGTATAAAAATTTTTTGAATTCAAATAAAATAATGATGGCTATCGAAAACTGCGCTCATTATGCATTATGAATGATAATATGGCCACAATAGGACAGCGAATAAAGTCACAGTTACGAGTAATATTTTCTGATATAGCGGATTTTAGGCTATTACGCGATGCAGCTAAATTTCATACAAAATAGTTGAAACTCTGTTTCATCTTTCTTTTCTTCTTTTCATCCATTATTTTAAAATGTGTTTGTGAATGAAAAGTTCATACAAATTTCATAGTCCAATTCAAAATCAATCATAGTTACCAACATGGTCCATTCACAGAATCGACAATTTGTTGATAAAAGAAATGTCGTTTTAAAAGGTCATTTGATTTTCAAATTTAAACTTTATCCTTAAATTCGATTGGATCAGGATGCTGAAGGTGTGTCCTCGACAAAATAATGACAGTAATCAGATTTTTAGTGAACCTTCTTTAATATTGAGTTTTTACAATATTTTAGTTCAAAACTATTGATTTGTGTAATAGTATTTATGCCGTGTAAAAATATAAATTCAATTCCAACCAAATTTGTTTGTTTCTTCTTCATGGTGGAGGCTTAATATCTATTAAAATTCTATATAAACTATATGGTTAACAAACTTAAGGAATAAAACAATTTCTAATATTGAACTAGTATATAAAGTAATGTAGAGTTTACTGTTCGACTGAAACCCGAGACTTATTGAAACGCAGTTTTACTGTCTACTAAACAAATTTGAGAAAAAGTCCATTTTTATGATAAAATACTGTAAAATCAGCCAAATACTGTTATTGTATTGAGGCCTCATTTAGGGATCTAATCTAACAGTATTTAAAAGAAAATTAATATAATTTGTTAAACAAGACACCTTTTTTGCAAACTATTGTTACGTCAAATTTAGTCTAATCGCCATTTGTTTCAATTAGAAGTTTAAAGTATTTATTGAAAAAAAAATCTCATGAATATTTTATGATCTTCAACAATAAACTGCGTTATTCTGTTAAAATGGCAGAAGTTGATTATTTTTACAACGTAATATAAACGACATAAACAATCTTAATTGTCTTTACCTCAAAACCCGTCTAAATCATTCGAAAAATTGGTACCAATCCAATTTTCGTTCATTTTAATTTACCTTGAACGAAGCTGAAAAAATAGCCTTCATGATTTATTAGTCAGATGTGCGAACGGACGAGTTATTCCTCCTCATTCTCCTCCTCGGAAGTTAGTTTTGGTTTTCATTTTCAGCGCAGTCAAACATTTAAAACTAATTCATTAGGAAAAGTGTCAAAGTGGTTTTGGGCTTAAAATAGACCACCATCGTTTTGACGACACGGTCGTTTATTTTTGGGTTTTGGACGACGGGCGGCGGATTTAAATATTTCCCCGATTCATTGCGAAACGCATAAAAACAAAACGGCAAAACTGAATGGATTGGACAGTTATTGTTTTATTTCCATTCAATTACGAAAAACACCCCTAAAGCATTTAGATGTTATTTCAATAAAATTAATTGCATATCAATTGAAATCGCTAAACTATACAGATTCCGTGCAGTCTTTAATCAGAAATATGACCAAAACCCAGCTAACAAGCATAATTGAATGCTTTTAACTTTTCCAATTAACAATCCAAACTACACAACAGTTGTTCAGCCCACGGGCACTTTTCAACAACAAACTACACACACCAAATTGTAGTATTTAAACCGATAAAAGCCGCTGTCGCTGATTTTGTGTGTAGTCTCGTCAAGTCGCCTCCATACACAAATTCCAATAGCACGTGTCAATGAAATTTTCGTTGCTCTCGTTAGTTTCGCTCCGATTCAATTAAAAAGTTTCGCCAACATCGTCGCGCCGTTTGTCCCCAAAGAGAGATTTTGCAGTAAATTTTAATTGCTCAGAAAGGGGCCATCACAATCGATGATCGAAATCATGGGGCAAAATATGCCATTGCAAATAATAAATCAGCGATTGTCATTTTTGCCAATTCGTTAAAAATTTAAAGCAGTTCCGTTTACCAATCTCGACAATACAGTCATTATCAATTAAATCTTTTGCAAAGTTTTTATTGATATTCCTTTTAATGCCGATTTTAAAAATTCATAACCGAAATTGAAAGAATTGATAATAATTTGGGGATGGAGGAGAGTAGACTACCGAAGGTATGTTTTAAAAAAGCGTTAAGTTTTATAAAACTCTGCAGTTCCTACTTATAATTGGGCAGCAGAACTGAGGAGCTTGTTTATTTTGGCTAATCATTCGGATCTGTGGGTCGTTCTGGTTGCGGGCAATCTCGACGAGCGCAATTGGGATGGCTTAGAGTCTAGCTTTTTTGAGGTTATTGAGGAGCATGATTTACAAAGTTATGTCCCGAATTTCTGTACCTTTTATAAACTGATGTTGGAAAAGATAGGAATTATTTTAGTCAATGACGATTGCCTCTCTCAAGAGCCAGAATCTTTTACCAGCTAATCATAGTAAATGGTTGCTACCATTCACTATTCTTGAATGGAGTATCACCAAAGTTGAGTATTGAAAATAACTACTCGCTCTGTGACTCGGAGCGGGACACAATGGAACACTTTTTGGTGGGCTGTGCTCTCCTTAATAGAAACAGAGCATTGGCCAGAATTTCTGGTTGGCCCTCAATCTAAACACCAGCTGAGCAAATGGCAGAAATGCTGACGATACAGAACGTGGTGGGGATATCGTCTATTTGGAGATTTCTGCTGGATGGTCTAGAGATAAGGCGGTTCATGGACAGGATGCTCGACTGAGTCATGCCTGGAGGTGACGGAGCCCGGAAGAGTCTTTTCCGTTGAATCAGATAGATTTGATTGTTATAGACTAAGCTGTTTTCAATTTTTTAACATTGTTCAATTGTTGAGCAGAAATCAAATCCTGTTATATCAAGGATCACAAATATTTATTAGGCTATAGTTTATTAAACTTTTTGCAATACAATACTAGAAATATTCAATGTTCAGTCCATTCTCTTTCTGGAACTGTAGAAATGTTTAAATTGCAGTATATTTTTAAAATAAATTAGACATATAAAAGAAATAAATTAAGATTTGAATAATATTTTTTAATTATTTGCAAAACTTGAAAATTTTATAATTATTTTAAGAAAAAAATACATCATAAATACATATTTACAATCATTTTAAATAACTTGTTTATTTTATTCAATTTCCTCCTAGACAAAAAAAATATTCCTGAAATTTAAGATAGGCAGGATTTCTTATTTATATTTTGCCACAAATAAAACGCATCTCTTATTATTGGAAATATAATTTCGTGGAAACCATAAAGCAGTGGGCTTACACGAATATCATTAAAATAAATTAAAATATAATCAACGGCAATGTATTTTTAAACAAAAATATATTAATTAATTATTAATAAGGTCGTTGCACCGTGGCAAGTACATTTGACATTTAAATGTTTTTACCGTTTGCAATAATTTTGCACATACATGACTCAAGAGTTACAACTTAGTCGGTAATAAGGTATACGTATTTCTAATTAGGACATATTGATTTTATCTTTTTTAAATAAATGAGTTTACTTTATAGAATAATCAAGCTTAATTTAGTTTAATTAATTCTATTGAAAAATCTTAACATTTTAGTAGCTAATGCTTCCACTTGAAAGTGCTCCATAAATAAATCCTGTTTAATTATGCATTATTCAATACCCGCAGACAATCAAAAATCGTGTAAATACATTAAATCCAATTAATAAGAATTATATTTTTTTAATCTATGTTGCTCGGTTGGAAAACATATTTTGACAACAAAGTAGGCTATGATATATTAATCAATTTGATTTTTTTCTCTATATATGCCCAAAAGTCAAATTTTTCTTAAATGTTGGTTTTGGATTTTAAAAAAGGTTTAAATGATTAGTGCTTTTAAGTGAATATTAAAGATATAGTGCAATGTGCTCTATGTCCATGAAATTTCGAATAATTTAGACCGAAAGCTCTATTCGCTTGATAGACACTATGTTTGATTGTATATATACAGACTTTAATTTAGTACTCGGTTGTTTTCTTATTCTTTATTCTATATTTCATGAATAAATAGCAAATAAATATGGGAATTGTATATAAAATTTAAAAAAAACAAAACACTCGTATCTTTAGGAAAACTCAATTCATTCGTTTTCTAGAACTTAACACGTGTTTAATTATGGTTCATTTGTCCCACGCGTTGTTTAAATAAGTATAAAAATAATTAAAAAAAAAATTTTAAAAC
>JXOV01008453.1:0-10348 GCA_001014945.1 Clogmia albipunctata | reverse complement strand
TTGATCCGTCATACACTCTCCAATCTTCGTATAGGATTATAATTACTCTACCCACGTAATTATCTCCAGGCAAGCTTTGAAAATTTTTGTTCTTAGTCAGAAGAAAAATCTTTTTTTACAATTTTCGAGCAAAAAGGCTAAATCAAACAGTATTCATATTATAACAAACGACGTAAATCATTTTTATCTATCTGCGGACATAAAATTCCCTAATATTTATCAAATTTTACAATCTCAACAGATAATTTAAATTCCACGCGAAAAACCCGAACCGTAAAATTAAACGCACCGCCTACTCCCCGATCTCTTTTAATTCTCTTAGGGAACATATTTTTAATATGATATTTAATTATAATACATCAAAGGACATTTAAGAAAATAATATTTTAGACTACAAGATTATAAAATGAGCCATTTTTAACTAGGGAACGAGTGTGAATTATATGGGACGTTTGACGTTTTTGTGTTAAAAATTCGTTTTGTTTGTCCAAGAAATAACATCTCAATTTTGAACTTATTTTTTTCTAGTGAAAATTTAGTGATCCATTATGAACATCAAATGAATAAAAAAAAATTTGCTCTATGGAATTGCAAAAAAAAATACAATTATACATAAATACTTTCAAATAAATTGTTAAAATCGTTTCAAAGACAGGAATATAAAATTAAACTAGAATTTTTGGAAATAATGAAAATAGAAAATAAATTAATTTGATTTGGTAAAAATATGAAGAATGTAGGATTTTATGAATTCTATTTTTTAATATATTACAAATCATTAAAATCTAGTTAATAATTTCAATAATATTTAAAAGGAATTGATTGATAATTGTATGCAATGAAATTGAAGTAACATGAGAAATTGTACCTTGTTTTCACCAATTCAATTTTCTGCCAAGGGTTGAAACTAATTGACAGTAAAAAGACAGGAGAAATTGACGGAAGATCGAAATGAAAATTATTGGAAATAAAAATTGACAAAACACAACTTACTATTTTTAAGATTTAATAATAATAAGTAAAAAAACATTTTAGAAATGTTTTTAAAATTCGAATATATACGAAATAATTTTATTTTAAAGTGATTTTTAATTTGAATTATAATCTTAAAATATTTTAATATAATGTAATCCGATTAATATGTCTCCGCTAATAATGACTAACTGAATCTTACAGTAATCGATGTTATGCATTTTTGTTAGTGATTTGTGAAAAATGAAAACAATATTCTTATGCCATGTAATTAACACAAAAATTGTTTTTTGAAATATTTCCTTATAACTATGGTACAAAACGGAAAAGGTTGGTCTATTTATGAACCAAGTCAAAACTAAATATATGTGCACATCAGCATCAATAAGAAGCCAGGATTTAAACATTGGAGAATACATCTTTGAGTCAGTTGATAGCTTCGGCTACTTGGGAGTTAGGCTCGATAAAGTCAAGGACTCCGAAGAGGCTGTTATGAACAAAATTCACGTTGCTAACCGCGCTTACTTTGAAGCTATTTAGATCTCAGCTTTTGTCCAGAAAGATAAAGTTGAGGCTCTATAAAACAATTATCAAGCCAATTATCGGATGCGAGTTATGGATTCTAAAAGAAAACAAAATAAAGCAACTCCAAGTTTTTGAAAGAAAAATATTAAGAAAAACCTATGGTCCCCCCTGCAGCTGGACGGTGGGGAATATAGAATCAGGTTCAACTGTGAACTGGAGGAGTTAATTGGTTGTCTGAACGTGGTCAGGTTTGTGAAATCACAGCTTTGGCATGTTCTGCGAATGCTAGAAACCCCAACCCTACGGAAGGTAAAAGAAGGAGAAGACGACCACGAAGGCGTTGGTTGGATGCTGTCGAGGAGGACCTTCAAGTGATGGGAGTTAGCGGGTACCGAACAGCTGCTCGTGACAGGGAGCTGTGGCGAGGCATTTGTCTTGATGTGTTTGCTCACACCGAGCTGTAGACAGAAGAAGGAAGGAAGTGTGGTACCCTATATGAAAAAACATCTTTGTATATACTAATAAGTTTTCTTTTGCTCATTTTCTTTAATATACTGCCGTCCAATTAGTATGACATATTTTTTACTTACTCTCGATGTCACTTTAACGGGATTATTCTCTACATAAAAAAAATATTTTTCGTTTCTTCTGTAGGTAAGCTTTTTAAGCATGCGCCGTTAATGTCTAAATCAAATTCTCTATGTTTTATTTGTGAATAAATCATATTGAATTTATTAAGTAGTGTTATATCCGCTCCCTTCAATTATTTAAATACGGATCCGTCTATCACAGTTACATGTTCTGAAGATAAAGTTCATTGTGTTTTATTTGGAGAATAAAGATCACAGAGAATTACCACCAACGTTCTTAATATCAATATAAAAAAATACTTCAACTAGATTAAAGCAAAACCAATCCGTAGTGGAACAATTTCAAGTATCCTCTTCTTCAAATTTTTGAAGATAACATGGATAAATTTTCGAGTGTATGTCCTCGAATTCTAAAATCGATTGTTGGGCAGTTGCATAAACATTAAAAGATAAAGGAAATTCCTAAAGGTGCTAAATGACAAGATTTCTTTGGCGAATTTTGATCACAAACATACAAAACTGCTTTAAGCCCTTATAATTTTTTTTTATTATTATTATCTATTAGTTGCAAAAATAACCGATAGCCATTATTAAACATGAAACACATCCTCTGTTCTTCTACTTTATATGTTTCGAGAAATTGTGAAAAAAACGCATAAACGCATAAACGCACTCATTTCATTGGCCAGCGCTATAAATGCACCCCATTATCCCCTACTATGAGATGTTTTAAAAATAATCTAATTATAGGGATAATTAGACATTCCGAAATATTTCAAAAATCCCGAAAAATGGGTTCTATGTCGTAGTAGGCCGCTAGTAGCTCTCATTGAAAGTCTAAAAACCCTGATTTCGAAAAATGAGAAAATATTTTCTATTTCAGATAACGTAATGAAGACTATTGAAAAATGTCGTCTTTTTGCATCGCTGGATAGTAATATTGAAACAATAGCACAGCTAATGAAGTCACAATCTCAGGTAGTATTTTCTGTCATAGCGGGTTTTAGGCTATTACGCGCCGTAACTGACAAACCTCTTGACGTATTTAACCCGAAAGATACTATTTTAGACATCACTAAATTCCCTACACATCGTCCTTACATCGTTTTGAAATTGGACGACTGGTTCAGAATCCCAAGCACTATGAATCTATTCCAATATTTCAGCAAAATTATCATATGAAACAAGTATAAAACTAAATCGACGAAATTAATAAATTTTTTTAGTATGGTTAGGTACAAAAAACGGTCGATAATTATTATTAAATTCATGACTCTGTTACTGTGTTCAAGTTCGTGATTTAAAAATTGTTTAATTTTTAATAATTTATCACTAACAAACCTAGAAAAAAATCAATAATATAATTCACATATGTGTCTATGTCTATGGTTGTTGATTCATAGCTTTTATATTATTAATAAGTTAACTCCTCTTTAACAGTTAAAATCTGCTTTTATTTAAACCATTTTGAATTGCCCCTGGAGATGACAAGGCATCTGAGTTGGTCCTGTTAATCTGGCAACCCCGGTCCGCTACTGACAGAAGCAGCGCTATCATTGCTATATTTTCATTATTGTATCAATCAACGTTGCAGTTGCGCACAAGTGGTTCGATCCGTCATTGAGCGCTGCTGGCTGGCTTTGGAATTGGAAAAGTTGGTCGAGCCAAACCATTTAACTGGTGGACTCTATCGCGATTCCGCGTCGTACTGTCGGTGGTTTGGATTTCTCACATCACAAGAAGGGGCAGCCATCATCACATACCCATTGCACACAGCAGTACCGAGTGTTCGGTCTATCGATTTTCCCCGTCGTCGTCGTCGTCTTTTCCATCTGCTTTTTGGATGCGGAAAAGTCGTCGTCTGTCTCTTTGTGAAAAGTGTCCGAATCACAAAATCAGAAAAGTGTTAATTTTCTTCAGCCTTCAACTATAATACTTAAAATAAAACCCAGCAACAAAAAAGAAGAGAAAAAATAAAAATTTGAAAAGTGTGCAAAAAAGCAAAGAGGTGTGTTTGTGTGATATGTTAAGTAATGATTACGATATAATAGCGTCATCCGTGGTGAGCTGAATACACTAAAAGTAATCAAGTATAGTATGTTCCACGGTTTTTGTGCCGGTGGTGTAAAACGGCAGCAGCAGCAACAACAACTAGTAAAACTCGAATAGAATTCCTGAGAAAGTTGTGTGGTGTGTTGTGCAAAAGAGTGCTAAATACATATAGGAAAATCAAAAGTTGGTGAAATAGTCCAGAAAGTGAAATTGATTTGAAATATAGTGGGTATATCAGAATAGGAGTGTTATAATAGAAGAAACGAAAAACCGCCTTTGACACACACACAGCGCAAAGTCTTCGAATCGAGCGACGAGAGGAGAAAAGAACAAAATTTTCTTCAATCCGGCTACTGCAATCGCGTAAAAGGAGCATTCATGATCGGATCATTTTGGAATTTGTGTAGAGCGTGCCCCTCAATGCCTGTAGACAAGGTAACACACCAGCTCTCCACCATTTATAAATAATCCGTCATATAATCCACCCTAAATGAATTTTTGAGGTTTTGCTATTAATCCAAAGTCCCCTAGTTCCACAGCGTAACTGCAATAATAATAGAGCGAAAAAATGGTTTCGTATACATTTGTGGTGAAATTGCCATTTTTCGGGTGCACACTTTTGTAATTGTATTTGATTATGAGTGGTTTTTTTCGGTTTAATTGAATGAATGTGGCGTGTTATGAGGACAAGTGGCGATTTTGGATGGGAGGACGGTGGAATCCTGTGCCATAAAAGTCGTCAGTATGTCGCGAGAATGGGAGAAAACTAAAAATTCTCTCGCTCTGCAAAGAGAGGTGGAAAACACTGCAGTGAAAAGGAAATTTTCCGAATAACCTCGTTCGAAGGGGGCAATTTTCCTCTAACCCTATTTGAGTGAGTGTGTTGGTGGCGAAATTATTACTGGTATTCGTGTCAAAGCACCGGCTCGGGCTGCCTTTCGGACCGGAAGGACGACCCCTATTTCGGTCCGAATAGAAAACACATAAATTTTACATAGGAAAGCATGACCGAAAGTTGGAAAATTACTAACAAGAACGGCTAAAAGGGCTGCTTGTTAAATAAAAGAACTGAAAGACTGAGAAAAGTAAAAGAGAGAGAGGTAGAGAGAGACCAAAATCTCATCGATTGACTGACTTGAACCGAACCACCCCCGGATAAGGGCAATTCGGCTGTTTCCAGCTGACGTACAGCTCCACGACATTGATGGGAAATCGATTTTCTTTCACTAAACTGGATTTTACTCGATGCCGGCAGAATGGAGGATTCGCCGAAAATTGGCATTGCAATGTATGCTCGTCTCTCGGGGTGCGGCCTGTACGATTGTTGTTTGTCTCCACATCATCATAAATATGTTGACACAGGGCAAAGTTAAGAGATAAATTGTGCTTCACGAGCAAAGTTAATTGTCTCCAAATCTGCAAATATAGACATCAGAGCGCGGATGTGATTTTTCCGGTTCTTGTTCCGACTTTCTGACCTTCGCTCAAAGTCCCCAGTTTCTTTAATTGCCCAAAACATGATTGGTAATAATGGGATTTATGTTTGAAACACCAAATAATTAAAGTGGAAATAATTCGATTAAAAATTTCGTGGTTAATTAAATGAAAATGACAAGCCAAAGGGATTGAAAAGGATTAATTGAACTAATTGAAATATCAATCAGATTTGCAAATCTTACCTAAAATAATCGTATATAACAAACATGCTTGGTTATTTTAAAACGTTTTAATAAAATTTTAAAAATAAAATGATTAAAATAACTGACCTAGTTAACTATTAACGTTTATATAAATGAAAAAAGAGGGGTTTTATTGTTATTTAAACAACGTGTAGGAAAAATGAACCATAATTAAACTCGAATAGATTTTTTTTTAAAAAAGATACGAGTGTTTAATTATATGTTTTTCCAACCAGTTTTTACAAGATTTTATACAATTCGCATATTTATTAGCTATTTTTCCGCGAAATATGAAATAAAGAAAAAGAAGACAACCCAGTACTAAATTAATGTATAAACACATACAATTAAGGAATGAAGTTGTCAAGCGAATAAAACTTTTAATGTCAATTTTTCAATAAACCACACAAATAGAGCACCAAGCATTATATCACTGATATTCCTGTGCTAGCACTCATCATTTGAACCACATTTAAAAGCCAGAACCAACATTTAAGACAAAGATTTTCTTTGTCATTTATTTTGAAAAAAATTAAATTGATTAATTAGTCAAAATCTACTTTATTGTAGATGCATGACAAACGTCAAAATATTTTTTCATTCTAAGCTACTAAGACAAAAAATAATAATTTTATAGTAGATGAGTTTTGGTAAAAAAANAGCCAGAACCAACATTTAAGACAAAGATTTTCTTTGTCATTTATTTTGAAAAAAATTAAATTGATTAATTAGTCAAAATCTACTTTATTGTAGATGCATGACAAACGTCAAAATATTTTTTCATTCTAAGCTACTAAGACAAAAAATAATAATTTTATAGTAGATGAGTTTTGGTAAAAAAATATTAATTTAGTGTATTTACACGATTTGTAACTGTCTGCGAGTATTGAATTAATCTTTATTCAACACTGTACGATTATAAAACAATTTCTAGAGGAAGCATTGGCTACTAAAATGTAAATATTTTTCAACAGAATTGTATAAAATACATTATTTTATACAGTAATTACATCCTTCTCTTTAATTTTCAGGTGTACAAGTATGTATTTGTTTTCATTTAAATTATAAATGATCTGGAAATTATTTTTAAGCTATGACAAATTAATTACCGAAAGATTTTATTGAAAATAATATTTCCTTACGGTTTTAAAAATTCATTATCATGGTTATGAATTGGAAAATATTCCCATCAAGCATTCTTCCTAATTCTTATTTGTTGGGTTCAAAATCCGAATAATGGAATGCCCCATCAATTCATTTGCCAAATTTTTACAAATGAAAATTGAATATCATATCCATAAATCATTTTGGGAAGATAATTGATTTGCATCATGCGCAAGTAATGTTCTATGTGGGTTTTGCATTACTAGGAGATTAGAACATTCACCGCAACCTAGCCTCCTCCTCATACCTCGTTTTCGTTCGTAAATGTTCGTCAAAATTTGCCAATATTTAACAGTGAAACCTCCAATATCAAAGTAACTTTTCATATAAATTGATGAATTAACGTTTACACACATTAATAATAAAAAAAACTAGTGCTTTAAAGAATTCTTTAAAGCACTTGTGCTATAATAACGAATGTGACAGAACAAATTTCATAATTAGAGGCAAACTGTAGTAAAACAATTAGGTTTAATAGTTGTTTAACTTCTTGTAAATTTAAAAACCTGCCGGTTGAATAATAACAATTCTTCTTTTTCGACGACACAACAATTGTTACCGGTCTAGGCCTAACCAAATGGTTTTAGGTAATTAAAGTTATAAAATGCCCTATCCATCAATTAGCCAATCTTTCACATTTGAAATTTGAATATCATGTTAGCTAATCATTATATGTTATAATGTGATAAGCACCACAATGAAATGATTCTATATAGAGGCTATTTATTGACAAGTTTTTTCCACTGAAATAGAACAGACATACAATGAAGAAGTCCATCACTTTCATAGCTTACATGTGTATTCTTTCATTGAATAGCAGCAAATTACTAGTATTTTAGAATGATCCGGTTTCCTCTTCGATTCTATGCATTCAACCCAAGCTTTAATAGTTATTTATACAATAAGGTCGATAATACAAGTTATTATTAAACTCAAGGGTTGTTTAAAGAAAGCCCGATTGTTTAATAACCAACCGTGATTTATTCAAAATTTTATGCATTTTTAACTACAACTAAAATGTAACGGGAAATATGTTCTTTAGGACTTCTTCTTTCTAAATAAATTAATTAACATAAAAATTCTTTAAATTTTTATAGAAACATATGTGGCTCTGTTCCACACACTATACCTGCCTTTGTTGCTCATTGCGTAATGCGGGAAAAGGACAGAACATTCCAAAATTAAAAATAAATTCAAATAACTCATATAAACCAGTGTAACGGTTTTGCAATTTTGTTAAACTTTAATTTCATTACATCAATCAATAAATTGAGAGAAACTTTTTGGTAATCCCTTTTAATTTCTTCAACACAATCTCTTATATTTGAATAAAAGTTTTCAATGATGTTTATGTTTCTATTTCATAACAAAATGTTGATTCGAACCAGAATTTTTAAATTTAAAAATCCATTACTGTAATCTGAGAGTGTCGGTTAATGTTCGCCAATTTTCGTAAATGTTCGTCAAAATTTGTCAATATTTAACAGTAAAACCTCCAATATCAAAGTAACTTTTCATATGAATTGATGAATTAACGTTTACACACATTAATATTAATAAAAAACTAGTGCTTTAAAGAGTTGTTTAAAGCACTTGTGCTATACTAACGAATTTGACAGAACAAATTTGAATGTCATAAAAACATATTTGATCGATCGAACGAATATTTTTAAAGATACTTGTTGTTCGACAGTTGAGGCCGGGGAATATATTAAAACAAATACTAA
Organism: Clogmia albipunctata; assembly: GCA_001014945.1. Lineage (NCBI taxonomy): Eukaryota > Metazoa > Arthropoda > Insecta > Diptera > Psychodidae > Clogmia > Clogmia albipunctata. The sequence continues at coordinate 1,639 of JXOV01008453.1, read as the reverse complement.
TCATAGAATGTTGTTGAAGTAAAAACGAGTAACGAATTTCGAAAGAAAAATTTTTACGGTCTGATCAGGACAGCGCTTTATCTACAGCTCCACCCCGGTCCGAAGCTTACTCATACAATTGGGGAATTTTATTATATGACTATAGGAAGGATATTATTTTTATCGACAGTTTTTTCAGCAGTTTTAATCACGTCAGGAAGTAAACAATGGTTTTGAGAGACGAACCGTGGCTTATTGGATTAAACGACGAGGAATTTGCCGCATAACAACCTGTTCCCTTTTAAAAGCATAAATATTTTTTAAACAAAAGTGGAAAGCTTTCAGAGTCTACAAACACTTTAATCGAATTTAGGTTATATTTTGTTTTGAGGTAGAAGAAGTAATCTCATTTAAAGAAGTGGAAAATCTTCTTCAAAATATCAAAAATATTCAAATATCAAAATGATTTACTTTATATTTCTTTCACTCATAAAAATTCTAAAGATTTGGGTTTGTAACAATAACTTAATTGTTTTTCTTTCAAAACTTTTTCTCATTCAGTAATATCTCTCACTGTGCTTTATTCATAAAAGTTATAACAAAGATATGCATCATTATGATTGATTGCTCAATTGGAACGAAATTATCCACCTGGCATTTTTGGTTATTTATAGAAATTATGATATAATGAGCATAAAAATAAAATCAAACGTTATAAACATATAAGTGTGTTCATTAAATACATATAAAAGCTTTTTTTTACCATGAAAAGAGAAAAATATTTTTGGAACAATGTTGACAGAAGCTTCGATGCGAGGAAATTGATGTTTTGAACTTAACACTTGAGTGCACGATTTATCAACTTGGTCTAGTGAATAGTATCTCCATTTCATTTAATCTGAATTATTATAAAAAATAAACATTAAATGAGAATTTGCAACGAAAAGCATATTGTTAGAACATAAATTTTATAACACTTTATACTTCAATTAAATCTGAAACTTTTCAAAATGAAATATACTTTTCTGCTTGGTGAATACATATAAGGGAAGTAAGTACAAAATAAAAAATAGTTTTGTTTTTTTATCATAAAACAACAAAGTCGTTTTATATATAAATCATGTTCGGTTATCTATTTATTAAAATTAATAACCAGTTGTTGCAAAAAATGAGCAGAAATAAATTAACAAGCATTAAAAAGAAATTGTCGAGATCTGGGCGGAGGAGGATGAAGAGAAGTGAAACCGATGGCCCAGAACAGAGTGCTTTGAAAAGCGCTCGTAGACGCCCTCTGCTCCTAAAGGGAGTAATAAAGGAGGAAAAAACAGAAATCGGCGATAATCTATTTTGTAAAATCATATGGAATAAATGATATACAGGATTCGATGTAATTACTGGCATAATTTCGCAAATAAAACACTATGTTCGTCTAGGAAAACAAGTTCGAGAAGCGTGACCTCAACGCCATTAATTTACAAACCTTCTCCGAGTCTAGATCTAGAAAAAAGTACGTTTGAGTATATACGTGAAAAGTTCTTTTCATTATAATGAGAAGTATCCGGAAAATTTGGCTTCGCTATCTTCTTGCCTACAGGCTGACGATGGGTTGAGTGCTTATAATTTCTTGGCAATTTGACATACACTCCGTTGCAAGAAGTTG
>JXOV01008451.1:15166-42458 GCA_001014945.1 Clogmia albipunctata | reverse complement strand
CGGTTTTTTGTGTCGGAGTTGACATCACTAGGTGTTGCATTAGATATAGACAGAAAATTAGGTAAGGGTTGGATTTTTTCATTTGTTTGGATAATTAAAAATTATATTATTTGCATTAAATATTATTTTAAATATCTAGAAATATTATTTTAATTACTTTTAAGTTCTGTATACTATATGCACTTGTTAAACAAAAATATATGTAGATTTTATTCAATTACAAATTTTGTATAATATAATTGTTACATTTTAATTTTAAAATAAATTTATTATGAGGCGGTCTAATTACTATATCGATAAAATCTTTTGAATATTTTTTAATTAGATGCAAATCAAATGAATTCAAGGACTAAAAGTTGACACATTTTCCATCAATGGAAGTAGAGACATGTTGATGAATCGGTGATTCGGATTCTCCAAATACCTTCAAGGGATTCTCTGTGGGGATTGTCCTTGTAAACACGTGTGCTTCCGATTAATTTAAAGTTTCTATACACGAGTCGACCACCCTCCGATCCGATACTTCCATTTAATCAATTCCCCACCAGCACAGGTAACAACAGATATGTTCATCCTAGATGTATAATTCAGCCATAAAGTTGAACATTTTCCAATTGACTTGTCCTACTGTCCAGTTCGTTCGCTAAATGCAATCCGATTTAATTTCGAAAAGAGCTTGAAAAAAATACATCTTTGTTCCTCTTCCTGTTATTCAGAGTTTCTTTTTTGGCCTGAAGCAACATAATGGGTTCATAATTGGACATGAGTTTAGGGTTCAACAGAAATTAATGTATCCTGATGATGAATAAAATGGAAATAAAAATGAATATTTTTTAATAATTTAAAATATAAAAATGTACAAAAAAAATTAACGACCAAATTTTCAAATTAAAAGCATTAAAGAGTATGAAAAAGAATTTTTAAAATAAATTTATATTGTTTTATATTTAACAAACAACTTGATTTTCTTTTTAGTTTAAAAATTATTTTTTTTGTATTTTAAAATTTTGATCCAATGAATAATTTTTTGCAAATTTGTTGTAAAATGTGTTATCTTTGTGACTTGAATTAGAAGTTTAATCGTTTATTTGGTTANGAAAAAGAATTTTTAAAATAAATTTATATTGTTTTATATTTAACAAACAACTTGATTTTCTTTTTAGTTTAAAAATTATTTTTTTTGTATTTTAAAATTTTGATCCAATGAATAATTTTTTGCAAATTTGTTGTAAAATGTGTTATCTTTGTGACTTGAATTAGAAGTTTAATCGTTTATTTGGTTATTTTAAGTTGATTCCAAATTTATATATGAAGAAATTGACAACATTGATTCGGATTATTTCGGTTTTATTAGGAATTCTTCGGCTGTCATCAGGGCCCGGATTGACTTGTATGGGATCATAAACTAAGCCTAGATAGTTTATGATTCTGTTATAACTTTTGACAGACTTTGCCGCACTAGGGCGGTAAAGTATCACTTTACCGCACGCAAATCGAGCATTTTACCTAACTGAATTTCACAAAGTAAGTTTAATTTATAAGAAATCAAAATGCAAGTTATGCATAAAACTGAAATGCATTGATCCGTGTCTTGGAGCGAAAGATTCCCATTCCCACCAAGCCAGTGCAAGGATAATAAATCAGAAATTATGCTATCAGTTTCCGTGATCGTTGTGACAATGGCAGAACATGTGACGTCATTATATGCGAAAAACGCAAATCCCCACTATCGAATTTAACGGGGCGATAATCTGTCATCCGTCATGAATGTGAAACCCGTTAAATTCCCCTCCAGACATTCATCCCACCACTCTGCTCTTATCTAACTGACACGAGCGATAAATAATCCAATAACTAACTGCAAAAATATGGCACATTATTTGCGACCGTTGATTTGGTACAAAAATGGAAACTGACCGGGCAAAACCGAAGCACCAGTAAATGAATGAGTGATTGGTCACAGAGCCAGAGTTAGATGAACGAACGGAAGAATTGATGGTGCTATTGAGGGGGTGACTTTGACACCACAATTTAATTCCCATCTGCAATGGATATGACGCCAACACTTTCAAACCGACCAACACTTCCTACAATCCCCACTTGCCTCATCGCAAGTCAAATGCAATCCGAGAAATTAAACCCTTTCCAACAAATCGATAACATATGTATAGGGATAGAAGGGTTTAGATTAATGATATTTAAAGAATTACTGTTTGAAAAAACTAACTACTAGACATTAAACTATTTGTGAAACTATTCTTAACTTACGGGTGCTGTATCTGTAAAACCAATTCTATTTTGAAAGTATGAAGCTGTTATGAGATTTATTATTTTTGGTTTTGTTATTATATTATAACACAATTTTGATACTAGTTTTTGGAAAGTTTTAAACGTTAATTTAAAAAAAAAATACTTATCCAAAAATTATTTCTTACATATATAAAACATAAGCAAAACTTTTGTAAGAGAAATCCCAAAAATATTTAACACCCTTATGGAAATTCCTCATATCGAACAATAGTAAATTTATCGCTTTTCAATAAAATTATTTAAGTATGTCTACTAAAATAATAGTTACTTGTGCTACACCCAAGCAGGAAATAATTTTTTTTCCTAAAAAATTTAATAATAATTTTCCCAATACATTCCTGGACGGAACTTAAAGTAGTCTCAACCTCAACCAACGGGTGTTAGACTTTCCATGACTATTTGTTTTCAGTGTATTATTAGTCAATTAATAGCACCTCAGACCGGATCCAGTCTATCCGCCCATTTCATTTATTTGTTTACGCCATCAAAAATTTATAATTCGCTATGAATATTATTTCGCAATGTTAATGATATACATAAATGGAAACTTTTTTCGCGCTAGAAAGATATCTGCCCGGGATTTGATCCCACGACCTCATGGAGGATGTCCAGGGTACTAACCACTAGGACACAGAGGCAGATATTTTTTCCTAAAAAATTTACTTAAAACTAATTTTAAAAAATTTTTTCGCTATTATTTCTATTTGAATGGGTTTCGGGTACTATTTGACCGGAAAAAATTTCACAAAATGGAGTTATTGTTTAAACTTAAATTTATTAGTAGACTATATATTGTAAATATACTCATATATAGTAAAATAAAAATTAAAAATTTTCACTACAAACCAATAGAACTAACAAAACATTTTCTTGCATTTATATTTTTGTATTTATTCAAAATAATACATAAAATTTACATAGTTCTTGTCTTAAATATAACATTTTACGACTTAAGCTAAGCTTAAATTTTCTTTCTTTGAACTTATAACTAAATTAAATAAGACATTATATTAAATTATCTACTGGTTATTAATATTTTATATAGAATATTTTACCTTTTTTGTTATTTATGGGATAACTTTTGAATAATATCAATGTAACAGTGATACATTTTATATTTCAATGAAAAAACATATAAATAGAAATTAAAAAATTTTAATTAGAAAGGCTGATATAATGCAGTCAGAGTAAGACCTACAATAAAACACTTGGTAAATATTTTCCGTTTCGTTCGCAAAATATTGAGTTATAGAATTATTTCTATCAAAGCTCAATCAATTTGTAATGTGGCAATTTTATGAACAGAAACAAATTTGAGAAAGAATCACTTAATACGGAATATTGCACTAAAATAATTTTGAGAAATGCATATGGGAGAAAAAATCTTACTAAATGGGCCATTGAAAATTCAATGAAAGTTATAAAGTTCCTTAAGAATCAACATCTCCATAACATACTAAATAACTAAATTTATCTAATAGAAGTTATTGTAATAACTTACGTATATAGTATAAAATTCAAAAATTGTATGTAAAGATTAATGTAATTTTTTATTATAATTTTGCTTTTCGACTGTGTTTTTGCAAGACCTTATGAATTTTTTGCGCAATTGAATGTAAAAACATTTTTTTAAAAAAAATAAATAATAAATTATTTATCAATATCTCTTTGGTATGGAAAAGACTTGTAATTAAGTATATTTCATAAGATATCCAGTTAATTTTTAGGCATTCGGTCACACTATAAAATACCTTTAACATTTATAAAAACATAAATACGTAAACACTACTTTAATATCACTTATCAATATATCAATTATGAAATAATGGCAAATCATGAGGTAAATATACAATAATAAAAACAATAATACAATCCAATGGCTAAATATCAATAACAAAATAATTTCAAATGATAAAGAATTAGCAAATAAAACCCATAATAAATAATTATCTGACTCTGAACAATTCTATACAAATTTATCAGAATGTATTTAGAAAACTGAACTCCTGTGGAACAACACTTGCCTAATTAACATGTAATTTTAATATCTTAACAAGAAAAAAAAACAAATATATTCGCGTAGTATCATTCATGAAGCATTCGACTAAGTAAATATAAAAATGTTATTAGGCAAAATTAGAAAAATATTACATAATGAAGCGGCAACATTCTTTGATTCTTATTTTAAAAACCTGAAACAATACTTGAGGTGAAATGGAATTGATTCTAAAATAATAGGAAAACCACAAGGATGTGTATTGTCATTTGTCAACAACTCTATTCAATATATTTATTAATGATATTAATTCAATTATAGAATATTCAAACACAGAGCTGTATGCTGATGATATCTTAATTTACCTAGAAGGCAATAATTTCAATGAAATGGAAATTAAACTTCAATCTGATATAATTAGTATTCATAAATGGACACAAAATGACATTATTAAGCTATGCAAATAAAAATAAGAAAAAAATTACAAATCTTTGAAAATAAAATAAAAAGAGTAATATTTAACCTGGCCAAATACCCGAACACTGAAAAATACAGAATAAAATTAAAATGCCTAAACATTAAACTTCATAAAATTTCACATATTAGTTTTCATACACAAAATTACTCTAGGCCTAATAACAAAAAGTAAACTAAAAAAAGCTGAAATGCTAAATCTTTCACCTAAACGAGAATTTATCATTACTGATTACACTTTAAATTTAGATTAATTTACCTATACTAAATTTAAGTGATTCACTTGGGTGCCAATCTATTATTACTATTGTTACGTTTTGAATTATCTAGCGAGCGTAAAACACGTAGAGTTCATTCATTCATAAAAACCTGTTGGTAATTCATAGAAGAAACCACTACAACGATTCGAATCTATTGCATTGCTGCTGTTCGTATTGGGTTTTTTCGAGAAGTGGTTGTCTGCCTCTCTTTTGAGTCTTGACTCTCATCAGAATCTATTTTGGACAAAAGTAATTATCTGGAGCAGAGTTAATGGATTCCGGAAGATGGTATTTTATTAAAATATCTGGATTTTGTCTGCGTAAATCGTAATGGAAATGACACTCACCAATGCCCTCCAAAACGCACATTTACTGGCTTTCTGACTCTTCTCTCCGCCACGTTCCCTCGTCATTTCGTTTTGTAATAATACAGCTGTGTTGATTCCCCATTCCCCCGACGACGAGGTTGAAGAAATAAAACTAAACGTCAAAAATTTAGAGTCCGCGAGTTGGAGCGAACAAAACTTTTGTAGTGTGTTTACGTCTTTAGTTTTCTTTTTCTAGTGAAATGTTTTTATTTTAAGTAATAAATATGTGCTTCCTACATTTTTGTGGCTAGTTTTAGTGACTTTTATTAATTGGATTACGATAATCAGGTGGGTGCTTCGAGTGTGTGATCTACTAACGAAAAAGAACAACTAAAGCACAGTTGGCTTTTGTGTTAAATAAAAAAACATTGTGGAACGCAGAAATGTTCAAAATATTTTAAATATTCTTAAAACTCATGTGTTTTCATATCAGAAATCACTTGGAATGAAGGGAAATTCAAACTGATAAGAGTACTATCAAGTATCGATCTGTTTGTAATCCAAATTATCTATCGATCGTTGAATTACTATCAAGTTAGTTGATTTTAATTCGTGTAAAGAGCTCAATTGAAAGAGGTGACGTCATTGGCGAAAATATATATTTGTCAAGGTTGACCAGGCAACATTACTACCAATAGGGTTGCTACCCGTTATTAAAATACTAAATTATTTCATTGTTATTATGTTCAAAATCAAATTTGATTCCTTTTTACAGTTTCTGTAAATTAGAACCCTTTCTAAACAATTTCACGGCATCTACACAGTCTAACATATTTTCTAAGCAATGATATTTCTTTAATAAAACTTATTAGAGACTTGGTTCATCTCGTCTTGTGATTTGCTATTCGTAACAGTAAAAACTCTTTCTGGCAATGTCGCGGTAAAGACCATTGAATTTAAATTACTTAATACAAGTTTTAAAAAAGTATCATCAATCTTATTAAATGTTTATTGCCTATTTTAAGTTATTAATAGATCTACAGAGCTCTAAACCATTCATATCATATTTTAAATTAGATTAAGACAAATTAAGTAAATAAATAAAGATTTCTTTATTAATATCATCCATATTTAGTCTAAAATACTTTTTTTGCGCTGGAAGCGCGAGATCTTAACTCATTTGAGATCCGTAAAGATCTCGACAGAATACTATAAATAATATCGCTTTCAGAAATTTCTTAAAGCGAAATAGTTTTGTGTGTTGCACATGTGTGTAAAATCGGTTTTGACCCGATATGATACAAGGCTTGTTTTTCAACGCGATTTTACACCTAAAAAGGAAATATTTTTTTTCTATGCTCTTTAAAATACACAAAAATCGGATTTGAAAAATATGGTCTCTCTCAACGAATTTGAAGATTATGGGCAAAAATGACATTTAGACAAATTTGTGTATGACCAAACTCTAATCAATATAAAAAAAAACTAAATTTACGATACGGGATTGCAAAACATTAATAAACTATACAGTGCAGTTCTCTAAAATATTGTATAATGTTATATTTTAAAATATATACATGGTAACCTTGCTTTTGCTGCCAATATCGAGTGCTGGTGTTTGTGAGAGTTACTATGGCGAGAATAGTGATGGAATCGCGTTTTTCTAGGCTCGCTCTTTTGTAAGACGTGAAAAATACGGCCATATAATCCGAAAGATTCACGTTTTCAAGCGAACCAGTATGAGTAGACAACAATTGAATTTCTGAGAACGGTTCTGAAAGCCGGCCGGTATTACTCATTCTCTGAGAAAAGGTTAACTTTGACTTTTTATTTTAATATGGCATAAATGATACCTACCTTAGCAACAGTTAGTTGTGTACAAACTTCGATGTGATCGAATTTATTCATTAATTTCGGTTAATGGGATTTTAATTTACGTAATAATTAGGTAATAATTAAAGTCAACTCATAAATTTATATTCATTAACCCACTTATTTTAGCCTACAATGTAAATATCCTATTTATTATAGTTAAAATTTTTGGAAAAGATCATATTTAATATTATTATTATAATTCTTCTACTGATATGAATTTCAAATTAAGGCCATACGAGTATTGTAATAAATATCGATAGATTTTATTCATAGGGTCTAATCAATATGACAATAAAAGGTCAATGATGGTGTGGTCGGTTATTGATTTATTAAATTTTGGAAATATATTATTATAGTCCCGTTTGATTTAGATCTCAATAACTTTCATAGGGAACATACATATTAGGAACATTCAATATTAGGTTCATAATATTGTAAAGACATTTAATAGTTTTCTATGCATTTTGGATACATAATATTAATATTACCAATTACCATATTAATATTTGTTCTATCAAAGAAATTATCCTGTATCCCTCACTTGCACATAGTTTAAATAGTTGTAATTCATAGAGGAGTCCGATAAATGTTGTTCATTAAATAATTATATTTGCTTTTGAACTATTCTTTAAAACAGTTTAACTATCAGCTAAAATAGTTAAAAACATGCACAACGAAACTGACTTCTATATGAGTTTTATGGATTTCGTTCACTCAAATAATAAAGGAAATGTACTAGTGCTTTAATGAATTCTTTAAAACGCTACTGCTATAAAACACATATGATGATGTTGATTTTGGCACCATATTATCAATTTTAAGTAACATAAATGCATAAATAGTTATAACGATGAATAGTTTAACATATTTTAGGCCGGTTTTAATTTTAAATAAAGGTAATTGAATAATTATTGTTATTAAGTAAAATAGTTTATATTATAATATATCAAGTTATAACATTGTTATAGATTAACATCAGGTTAGACTAGATTGGTAGTTGATAGATTTTGTGGAGAACTTCGGGGATTGTAGCCCTTATTGATATATAAATAACATATTTGTAACGATGCACGATATCGTATCACTGGAGGTATGGTAGACAGTCCTAAGCCCCTCTTCGTATATCGCCCTAGTACACCCTACCTGTCACAATTTCTAACCCTAACTAAATTGTTGCTATCGATAAAGTATTTCAATATAATAATTCCGTTGAGAAGGATTAGGATGGGATAAAAGTGTTTATTGGACCATTCATCACCGCACACTAGGGCAGTATATATCTGGACACTTTAGAGGAGGAGTTTTTTGTTAGTTATATGTACATTTAATATGAATAGACATACTAGAACATGTTTTAATTACAGCAATTGAATAACTTTTAAAGTACACAACGCAATAAGGACTTATAAATTAATTTTCGGATTTTTAAGTTTATTTTTCAATTTATATATATTGATATAATAGACTTAGATTAAAGTGCATCTAAAATGAAACATGCCAAAAGAGGGTTATAGAGATATGTATTTACAAATTGAAACTTAATAATATAGATCGATATCACAGTGATAACCCTAAAACAAACATAGAGATTTAGTTGACACAGCCTGATAACGTTTAATCCACCTTATCAGAATGTTGTTTTTATACGGGAAAGAGTAAATAGGTAAAGAATTATCAGATGTTTTGATATAAAAAAAACACGGAATTCCACTTTTTTCTATATAAATCACGGCTAGACACAATTGTTCACGTTTATTTACGTACCTTTTGCCGCTGATATGCCGTTAGTTGGTCGCTTTCAATTGTCGAAGTCGGACGGCCGGCAATTTATTCCTCGTATTTTTGATTGGGACACGGGTCGGGCGACAAAAACTATTTCGGGCCACAATGTTGAGGGGTGAGAGTTCAAATTGATCGCCGGTTTTGGCACATTTCACAATTGTTTAGAGATACCAGTTTGAAACGGGCGCAGTTTTGTTTTTACTCCAAGCGAAATGAGTGAGTTTACGGGTAGTTTGTGGGGTTGTGGAGGGTTGCATCGTTTTACTCTACAAAATAGTTAACCATGACGTAGTTTTGGTGACGATATTGGTGATACACTTCGATTAAATCAACTATCAATAAGTATTTCAAACTGAGTTCAGCATTCCCAATTTAAAACTACTCCAAAGTGGATTGATTTAAATTTAGATATTTCTTGTGGAAAAATAAATTAGTTGTTCCTTTATAAAACAAAATAATAAAATATTATAGGCGAATAAAAATTAATTGCATTATTAAGAGATACGTGGTTTGATCGAAAAGTAAGATGACTTTTTAATCTGTACGACTATAATACATTATGGATTTTTTGGTTCTTATACTTGTGTTGATACATTTGTCCTGAATATATTCATATATGTTTCGAGATATCCGTACATACGTATAATATTATCAAGGGCTCATAAAATGCTCACTTTGCTAAACGATAAGCTTGAAAAGTTGTTTTGAAGTGGTACAAACTTTTCTAAGATGGGCGAGAATATCCCAAGATATCTTCGAATTCACATAAAAAAGTACTTAAGAGTATAGGCATATCCTTCGTATCGCGTAAAACAATTTTTTTAGATGCTGAATTTTGATCAGAATAATTTTCGAAATGTCATCGCTAATGACATCAGTGTCGATCCATCTCATTTAAATACGTATAATATATACGTACTTTTCAACCAAGCCTTGTGTGTAAAATTTGTAAAATAACATTTGGTAGCCAATTTATTCAAATATGTTGCTGATAACAGTCAAAACTGTTATCATTTTACCGTCGTATAAAGTCCAGAAGCCAATGACGTCACACGTGAAAATAACATTTGGATTACCAGCTGAATTAACACTATATTGATTTTATAATGTATTAAAGGGTGTTCGAAAATTACCAGAAGATTTGAATTAAATATAAATGAGACTTTTAGGTATGTATCCACTTAAAGTTAATACCTTGACTTAAATGTCTCTTTTATATTATTTAGTTAAATCAAATTGAAGAAATTCATATAAAAGTCATTTTGGTTGTGAATAATAAACTGTACTACCACGCGATGGTTTAAAATTAATAGGATCATTTAATGGACATTTCGGTCCTCTTTGCAGAAATTGAGTTGTAACAAAATTAGCTATATGTGAATTCGAAAAAAATCTGATTTTTGTTTAAAAATGTATAAAATCTTGTATAAAACACGTTCGATAAAATTTATTAAATACACATGCCTTCAACAAAACACTCTGTGCTCGTGACCTAAATGCACTCTAATGTTTAAAAATGCTTTATATTACCGACCTTTAATAGCCGTAAAAATAGCTATTATTTTTAAATTTAGCACACCCTATTCAAAAGAGTTTTCATTATCGCTCTTTTTTGCCTCTATTTTAGTGATAAATAAAAGTGACGCTTCCGTACCAAAGTCTGTCGGGGGACTTGATGACGAGGAAGATAAGCGCCTGTTGGAAGAGAGCTCTTTAGTTATTGCCGGCGACATGGATGATCGGGAGAGCATTTACTTGGACACAATCTCAATCACATCGAATTCTACTGTGGGCGCGAATCGTCGGTCTCTGGCTCTGTCCAGGCAGACGATCTACCACTCGGCGGAGGACCTGTACGAGGACTACCCCAACTATGGGCTAGATCTGGTCGATGGCGGCGAGTACCCAAGGAACGGGATCCTGAAGAATTCGCCCAATCGGATGATGAGCCCAGAAGTGGCGCCCGTCAGCGCCGACGAGGAGGAGTATTATGTGAAAAAGTTGGGCAATTTAGAGGGGGGCAACTGCCAATCCGAAGAGGTTACTGCTCTTTTAAATAAAACTATCGATAGTCCCTCCGATCATCATCCCTCTAGTCATTCTGGCAATTTGTCTTCTAATAGAACTAAGAAAGAGACGATTACGTACTCGCAATGGAAAGCTAGGGTAACATATCAACAACATCTCTCACTTTGATTTGATCATTTGCCTCTGGCTCTCGAGCATACGAGCAGAGATAGTTTTTCATCTTATCTTGCTCCTCTTTTGAAGCCACATTTTACCGCTAATAATTAACCAGAATTCAGTTCGATGCCTTTCCTCTTCAATAATCTATACAAGGGCGTTTCGAGAAGTATTTAATTTTATATTGCAAATCAAGTAAAAGATTAAGCCCTATCTTATTAAACGTATTACAATGTCATTAAACAATTTAATTAGTTTTCTAAAAGTTTTTAATTAGTCAATAAAAGTCATTTTGGCGATAGTTTTTTAAATGTAGACGAACATAATGAATTAGTTTTTTGTTAAGGAAATAATTTTTTTTACAATCCTTTTAAATAACACGATATATTAATTTTATAGGGCATCTAAAATGCTGAAACAGCAAATTTGCAAGTTCGAATTGTCGAGTGTGTTTTTAGTTTGAATTACCGAGAGCATAAAATTTTATTTTTTCCCAAAATTAGCCATTTTGTTTTTCTGCGATTTGCGTTCAGTCACAGAAAGAACTCACAAAGAGGAAACGGAAGATTGAAATATCAGAAATTTCGCCAGCCAATTTTCAATGAAGATAGACCGAGATCGAAAATGCTCCCCGCAATGCACAAACAGGAAACGATATTTATGATATTTCGAAGAAAAATCCTAATAAGAAGATTCTGTTCAAACATAGAAATGTCTGTCATAGTCAATATTCAATTGCAACTTTTGTGGCATTAATTTTTAATTTAAATAAATTGTTCCTGATAATAATGATCCAAATATATAGAGTTTTATATTTTTATGATAAAATATAATTAATAACTGCTTAAAATGCCTTTTAATTAATATGTTATTGAACTTATTACCGTTACCTTTATCTAACAATATTTATTTGAAAAAAACATAGAGTGGCCTCATAATTCTCAAATGATTTATAGAAAACTTTTATTCAATAAAGACAAAGTGAAACTTAAATGATAACAGTTATTTCTTAATTCTATAGGGTGAACTTTTGGGTTTATTTTTAATTTAAATTTTAAAGTCGTTTTAATTTGAGCTAAATACTGTGACGGGCTGGAATACAGCCCGTTCATTTGAACTGGCATAGAACTAGTGTAATATATTCGCTACATTGTATTTATTTTTTAGTAAAAATTCCTAATTTATATTTTTGTATTATAAATTATAAGTTTTTTGCAGTCCATTATTTTTATATTGATTTGGGATTCTCGTAATGGCTAGCTTTTTTCACTTGAAGTAGTGAGCGGTTCGAATTGTCGAAGGTTTGAATAATTGAGAGGCAACTGTACTTATTTTTATAAATGAAAAATATAGATGTTTACAATTATTATTAGGATTTTTCTTTGAAATATCTGAAATATCGTTTCCTGTTTGTGCGTTGCGGGGGCATTTTCGATCACGGTCTTTCTTCATTGAAAATTGTTGCCTGGGCTGGCTGGTCGAAATTTCTTCCTATTAAGTCCTTCGATTCCTCTTTGTAAGTACTTTCTGTGACTGAACGCAAATCGCAGAAAAACAAAAGTACGCTGTGAGACAAAACAGTTATAGAAAAATATTAATTTAAAATTATTTATAGAAAACACTATTTATTTGGACTAATAATATGCAATATATAAACAGTATATTGGAAAACTCACCAATATACTGTTTAAATGTGAAATTGCAAAAGCCGGGCATTTTCTAAGAAATTAAAGGATGTTTCATTCATTGAAAAGAAGAAAAAACTCCAATCTCAGCCAAGACCACTTTAAGATTAAAATTTCAAAGATCAATTCGGATCGAGAGGCTTTATGTCCTTCGTTATTTAAAAAATTTGAACTTAAATTGATTGTCAGGTAATACCCTATCTTTTAAGTGGTCGCAAAGAAATACTATAAAAGTGTTAATGGTCTAGTCGGTTAAATCTATTTCGTCAATTTCAATCATTATTGAATTTTTATATTCATTTTATCCTTTTATTATTGAACTATTTTCAGTGTTATTTTAGCCCTTAAACAGTGCTTTTCAAATCGTACATTATAAATGAAAGTAAGAAATTACAAAAGTTGTTTTCAAAAATTTTTAAATTTTGGGAATATTTTGAAAAATGTTTTGTTAAAATATTTATTGTATTGAGTAATGGCTTTACACTGGAATAAACAAACTTTGATATCTTTTTAAAATACACAATTTATTTTGATACTGAAAAAATTGTGTATTTTAAAAAGATAAAAATCCTATATTTCTTCAAACATTATCTTTGATATAAAAGATTATTATATACTTCTCGAAACAGTCCTTGACTATTATTCAACTGGTGCAGGAGATACAACTGAAGGTGGCGGGTGTTAGAGTGCTGTGCCAAGTCATGGGCGACCATTAAAATGCTGCTTAACAAGGTGCTTTTATCGAAACGATGACCATCCGCACTCCGAATTCTATCATCAATTACCTCTCTTTTGTCTATCGCTTGACAGACTCTTCTAGTCTAGGAATGCAAATTCCACTACTCCTACAAATGCCCTTCTCACTCTCTGTGTCTCTTTAAATCTATAAATAGTCCTCTGGCCAACTATTCCCCTACAGCCAATGACACAGACCCAGATTCTTCTAATGCTGGGACATATGGTACAGATTAATTGGGGTGACAGACTCGTGGTGTGGTGGAATAATCAAATAATTCGGGTTTGGTGGAAAGCTTAGATAATGTTATACAATTGTACCGAGAAAAGTATTAGTAATCGTCTTTTCTTAAATCTTTTAAATGTTGTCTCCAAAGAACTATGTTCGATATTTACTGTAACATCAGTTTATATGTTATTATTTTTTTTCCAGGCTATATTACGAAATTACAGTAGTTTTATGCTAAACAGTCAAATTATAAATCAATTTATATTTTTATGTAATATAAATGTAATGTTATTATATTTATGTTTCCTTGACAACTATGCTTAATACATAAAAACCAATTAAATATTCCATTAGATAATGGCCATTTAACAAGCAATTAATATAAAGATCGAAATCATTGCTAATGATAGTAGCTGTTTTGTTGATAACAGAAAATATCGAGCACAGTCATAATAATTAAATGAAAATGAGCACATTCAGCACTGTATAAAAAGAGCAAATCACAGATTTTCGTTGTAAATTCCTCTTTGAACCTCTTGCCTGATAAACTCTTACTTCTTTGTAATCAGTCCCAGTTCCACGAAAACTGTTCTAAATCTAACACTCTCTTAGTCGAACACGACGGAAGTTTAGGCAAAATTTCCTGTGAAATTGGTCTATTGAAATTATCTCTTTTTGTCAAAACTTTGTGCACACACATGAGTAAAATCGTCTCTCATTTTTCGCCGGAATATTATTGTGTATTGGAATATAGAGGCACTAATGACCCAGAAGATCAAATCGAGCAGAGTCCGATGCCTATTCATTTCATCGTCGACTCGGAACCGTCAAGACTGAACGAGCACCCCGCAAATAAACTAATTTTGCAATTGTGATCTATTTGTAATCTGTGTTTTGTTTGCGTAATGATAATAGTTTTAGATAGATGCAAATAGATTACTCAATAATAGTTAGTCATAATTAGTAAAAAAAATGTGTGATAGTGAGTTTACAAGACTGAAGGGCGAGGGACCTGTTGGAGCCGTTAGTGACGAAGAAAACCAGGATGAATTGGTTCTTTTCGTGGAGAAGAAAAAGTGCCCAATTTGCAAAAATTCTGATTGCAAAGGAGTACGTGTTTCGGAGTGATTTTATATGTGACTTTTGTGTGAAGGTTTACAGAATGTTTGAGTCACTATACCGGTGAATAAGTAGAGACTCCATTTAAGAGCTTCAAGAGTAATAACCACTACCATCAAAATCCATTTAATTAGATATGATTTTTTGTGTCGTCACAAAATTTGTGTGTAGTTGAACAGTGTTAATCACTTTGTGTATAGCTTTTACGAAACCTCTTGAACCTCTCAGGTGTTCCCATAAATAATCGCTATCTCTGGCCAAATTGCCTAAAAAAGATTGGTGCTCAAACAAAAACAATAGAACGCGATAATAAGCCAATTGGTGTGTGCAGAATTTTGCAATTGGTGGTTATCATTATCATTCTGATAGTAAATCTGAGCTGTATTGTAAAGTTTAACAGTCCGAGAGTGCCTTTTATACATTTCAAATGTGATTTTCATGGGCAACTCATGTCGCTACCAATTTAATTTTCTTTACAAAGTGTGTTTAAAAAAGTGATGGGTCAAAATTCATCCCAAATTTCACAGGAAATCGCCAATGAATCCGTTAGTGATTGTATTTTTGCTTTTTGTACAAAAAAAAATCGTGTTTGCTATTCCAGTGATTTGCATGCTTGTGTCATTTTATGTTAATTAAATTTCAGCCAAAAATTGAAATTGCACTAACAGTTTTGTTCAAATTATGCAGACGTGGCGAAGATTTCAGGACGGAATCCGATCGGTGGATTATGTTCTAGTCTATCTGGGGGACGACCTCAATGATGCAAATACTCGAAAGCGGGAAATCTTTGAGCAAAATTTGCAAAATGAAGGCCTTGAACTGGAGGTGGAGAAAACACAAAAGATCCATTTTGTTAAAATTCACACACCCAAAGAGGTATTGTGTAGATATTGCGAAATTCTCAAAGTCAAGATGCCAATCAAATCGATCTACGGACACGAAGATAACTCTGATGCCGACGACTACCACATCATCCAAGGAGTCAAGTCGTTCTTTGGCAGACCCTTTGAATTTGTTAAACTAGATCCCAAAATCTTCCCCACACCAGAGCACAAATTCAAGGCTGAGTTCTCCAGAGAGAAATGCTACCTGTAAGTTAACAAAATTTTAGTTTGGTCCAAAAAAAATATCGGTATTTTTCAAATAAAAGTACGATTTAAAAATAACTAAATTATAAAATTTTATAGATTTATTTATTTAGATTTGATTAAACTTTTTCATTACAGCATATGTGTCTACAAATGTTGTATTTGTTTTAGAATTTGCAATGTGATTTCCATTAATTTTGTTAAACCTTTTATAACTTAAAGACTTTAATTGAAGGGAGTCCAGTATTACAACAACATTAGTAAATTCCGTTTTATATTTAGTACTATTTTCTGGAAACAAGATCTTGAAGTGATATTAAGTTATGTTAAATCGCACATTTTTAATAACACATACTTGTTGAAATGTTAAAATATGGCAGAAAACACTGGACAATAGTTTATTTGAATTAATTGAAATTCTCTTTTGAAATCGAATAAAAGCATTTTGTTTCAAAATGTTTCTACATAAATCTCATTTATATTCATTAATATTTGGTTTATTAACATTATTTTAGCAATTTTAATATGACGATTTTTTAAAACAAATTTTGTATTAAATATACATTTAAAGTGAATTAATTGTAATAACTCAGTTTTTCAATATAATTTTAAGATTTTATTTGTTTTTAAATGAAATAATTTGAATAAACCTATTTCAGTACGAATTCTATTTAGCATATGGATAATAATTCTATCAATAACATGGTTACAAATAAATCAAATAGAACTGCGCTAAACCCTGAATCAGTTAAAATTAAACAATTCCATGGAAACTAGTGTGACTAATCTAAAAATAACTCTGTTTATTTCAGTTTCGACACAGAAAATCCCAGCTTCTTTACGCCGTCCATTAAGATTATGGTGGTGGACTTTATTCTGTCCCGGCTCTCGTTTTCCGAGGAGAAAGACATTAACCGGGACGTAGGAATCGAGAAATTGATTGGCGATGGAGTTTATAAGGCTGCTTATCCGCTACACGATGGAGATTTAAGACTCAAGGGCAGCGAGAGAAGGCTGCTCTTTGAAGAATGGGCGTCCGTTGGCAAATGGATCAAACACCAGCCCCTAGACAATATTCGGGAATATTTTGGCGCCCAAATCGCCATGTACTTTGCCTGGCTCGGCTTCTATACTCACATGCTGATCCCCGCCTCGGTTGTCGGACTGATTTGCTTCATCTATGGACTGGTGACAATATACTCGAACAAGATTAGTCAAGAGATTTGTGATACAAACAACACGGTCGTCATGTGTCCCCAATGCGATGCCAAATGCGATTACTGGTATTTAAAGGAGACGTGCATCTATTCCAGGATCGCCCACCTATTCGACAACAACATGACCGTGTTCTTTGCCACCTTCATGTCCATCTGGGGTGAGTGTCGCCATGATTGGCTTATTTTAAATTAAAATAGTATAACACGGATTTATTTTAGTAAAAGTCACTGTCACTGTGTTAACAATATTATTTTAATTCTTTTTCCCATATTGAAAAGTTAGCTTTTTTTAAGTTTCGAAATGTATGAATTGTTTTGCATGTTAAAGTTTTGCTATTTTTTATAGGTGATAAAAAAAGAAAGTCTTAATCTACGAGCTAATTTGTCACAATGTCAAATTTCAATAGCCAGTTTTGCCTAAAAACTACACGTTTTGTTGATCCAGGCCGTGTAACCGTGATTACGTCAAATATTTTTAGAATTACTTTCTTGGGTATTTTGAAAAGGAATGCAAAAAAATTATATAATGATTGTGTATAAATTACGTTTTTAACTATTAAAAACTCGATTGTGAGTCGCATATCACACTCATTATCGTGTTGAAAAACGATCGATTTTAAACCGTTCTTGTAGTACAAATAATTTTTGTAATCATTTATCGACCATGCCTTAAAATATCTACATATTTTTAAATAATTATAATATTACAATAATATCTTATCGAATTAGGTGATTCGTTTTCATTTAGCATATTCATATTATTGAGATTGTATTGAATTATTTAATTTTCCACAGTTTTATTTATCCATAAAATAACTCGTTTAAAATGTAACAATAACAATTGGCGACAATATTTTACAAACAATCATTACCATACCTCTTTTTTCAGGGAAATGTTTTTATTATATGAATTATTTGTTTATTTAATTAAAAATACCAAGAATTATTTAATTAATTCAAACGTTAGGTTTAAAATAGTTATTTATGATACTCCATTGTAAAAAGCCAAGTAAAGGACAGGTCATGGTCGATTGATAGAGAATTATTTAATGGAATTTCTTAGATTGGCACTTGATCGAATAAGAACAATCAATAAAAACGTAGTGGGAATAGTTACTTGTGCTACATAAGTATAACACCAACTGTTTTTAACGAGGAAATATGGGTGAAATACGAGCCGCAAAGCGAGTTAAGACTTCCTTGGTTTACATGTGAAAAATTAGCAAAACAGTGATACATTATAAAACAAAATCAAAGCTGATCAAAATTTTTTTTTATACATGATTGCAAAAAATATATTTAGTTGAGGAATTTCTTCTTTTTAGTTTGATATTTAAAATTTAACTAAATTTACTTCTTCTCAATTTCAGCTGTCGTTTATTTAGAGCTTTGGAAAAGGCATGCGGCCAACCTCATCTATAGATGGGGATTGACCGACTTTTGTCCTCAGGCTGAACACGCTCGCCCACAATATCTGGCCAAGTTACGCAGTGCCAAGAAACAGAAGTTCAACTTTGACACAAAAGTTCAGGAGCCTTCTGTTCCTTTCTGGAAGATGAAATTCCCCATGTATCTCATAAGCGCTTCCGTCGTCCTATTATTTGTAAGTGCATGTCAAGTTTAAATTAAAAAAACCTTTTCACCAGTTTCTAGCCTGATTAAATTATATCTAAAAATGAGGTATATTATAAATAAAAAAAATAATCTAACTTTTTAAAGCTGCTGATGATAGGAATATAATCAATCGACGTGATAATATTTTTATTAAAGATAAAACACGGTATTGACAAATATATTGATATTATTTGTATTATTGGAGCTCCATTTATATTTTTGTATGAAACAAATAATACCGTATAAAAACTTTTCTATATATATATATTATACAAAAATTCAAATTGATGGAAATTGACTAGAAAATCTAATAAATATCTTTCTTTAATTGAGTACTTACCTTACAAAAGACTATTTTCAGTTTTAGTATTGTTTTTTTTATATAAAATCTCATAATATCAGAATATTTTTTTGTTCATAATTTTAAACAAAAGTATTTTATTTTAATTTAATACAAATATATATCAAATTGTATTTTTTCTCTTAATTTTGCTAGATTTCTTTAAAAAAAATTGTATAAAAAAATAATAAAATCTTAAATTAATCTTCATTTTAATAACAATAAAATTACTTATAAGTATTAGTTTTTAAATCAAACATTTTGTAATATTATTCAAGTTTACTTTATTACTCGCTCATAATGGACCCCATTTACACAATATTTTAAAGATAAAATCACAATATGAATTAAAACTGTATTCAAGAGAATTCTTTTATAATTAAAAAACCAACTGAATTAAAATTGTAAATATTTGTTGATAGAGTAATAACAGACTAATTCGCGAGCTCTAATCTTTCCAAAGAAATATGATTAATTATTCAAATTATCCATTACAACTTAAACATTATCAAGTAAATGAGACTTAATCAGCTATATAAATATATTTCCAGATTCTTGTGGCAGTGATGGCTGTCTTTGGAGTCATCATCTACCGCATGTCGACCATGACGTCTCGGAACTTTTACGGTAACACGGAAACCATGACCTACAAAATAATGGTCACTCCAGCGACGGCTGCTGTGATGAATTTGCTTGTAATTACCGCCCTGAACTACGTTTACAGTTATTTGGCCGTTTTTCTCACCGATCTGGAGTACAGACGGACTCAGACCGAGTACGACGAGAGCCTGACCCTTAAGATTTACATGTTTCAGTTTGTCAATTACTATTCGTCCATTTTCTACATTGCCTTTTTGAAAGGGAAATTCGTCGGCTATCCGGCCAAGTATAATCGCATTTTCGGTCTGAGGCAGGAGGAGTGCAGCCCTGGAGGGTGCTTCATGGAACTGTGCATTCAATTAGTCATCATCATGCTGGGCAAACAAGCGCTGAACGCGGTCCTCGAAATGGCGATTCCATTTTTGATGAAAACCTGGAACACGATTCGCACCACTTTCGCTGCGACGGACGACGATGCCGCTGAAGAGGGCCTCATCTGTTGTAATCAGTGGACTGAGGATTATAAATTACTGGCCTGGTCCACAAACGGTCTTTTTGACGACTACCTGGAGATGGTCATTCAGTACGGATTCATCACTCTGTTCGTCGTTGCCTTTCCTCTAGCTCCCGTGTTCGCCCTCCTCAACAATGTCTTCGAAATGCGACTTGATGCACAGAAATTCCTCAAATATTACCGCAGATCCGTACCAAAACGAGTCAAAGATATCGGAGTCTGGTTTAATATCATGAATATCTTATGCCGCATGTCTGTTGCAACAAGTGTAAGTATTATAGATTATATTATATTCTTAATAATTATTTGTCAATAATAATTTAATGGTTTTCATTAAGCTATGTTGATAAGATATGCCACTTTTAAATACTAGGGTTGTTATACAACAACACTCGTGTTTTTTACAATGCTTACTGACTGTTTTGTACAAAATTGTATGCATTTTTACTTAATTTAACACAGTAATGTAAAAAAATAATCGGTTTTTAAAATTTAGCTATCAATTACACATAACCATTTTGGTCGTGTTTTATAAGGGATCTAACTTACCCAGAAATATCATCTCCCATTTGTTTAATTCGAAGCTGACTTATATGAATTTGATCAATATGATGAAAATCTTTCACGGTGATCAAAAAACAATGACTATTCAAATTTCCTAATAACCTTCTTTTCCTTTCTTTCTACTTTCGTTTACAATTCCGTATTTGAAAAATTTCCTATCCAAATTCCTAATTTTCCTACCTCAAACTTTCCTCGTCGTGTTCCAATCCATTGAATGGACTGTTTAATTGTGGAAGAGAATGGTACACCATCTCATAGAAAAAATAGTACAAAAAAAAACAGTTTTCGATGTGAAACAATATTGGACAATTGGCAATGAGCTAATCACTTATTCCAATCAACACTGATTAACTAAACACAGACAAAGCTTGCTTTGAAAGTGCCCTATGTCCCCCTGTTGGGATGAAAAGGAAGGGAAAAAAAATCAAATAAAAGAGATATATAATATTTCCTTACTATCTTTTACAGCTAATAAGAAAAGTATTGGAAAAATTGCAATGATATTTTAGAATTCTTCCTTCGATTTGTTTAAAAATACACTAAGTCTTGTATAATACACGATTGTTAAAAAATATTAAACAAGTAAGCTCTCTTTAAAGCATATTTAAAATCATTATTATTTAATAATACCTAACCCAATCGATCTAGTTGTACATATTAGTTTAAATGATAATTACAAAAATTAATTAAATACATCCTTTCAGGGTTTTATAATTGCCTTTTCGTCCAACTTCATTCCTCGTCTGGTCTACCGGTTGACCGTGAATCCGACCCATACAGACGTTGGATTTGTCAACCACACGCTCGCCTTCTTCCACACGGAGGACTTTCAAGAGGGAACTCGTCCGTTTTACACAGCCTTTGACAACGTGACAACGTGCCGGTATCCGGAGTACCGAAACCCGCCTTGGGACGCTAGGCCGTACAAAAGGCCTCTGCTCTATTGGCACGTCTTGGCTGCCCGTCTTGCCTTTATTGTCGTTTTCCAGAACGAGGTGCTTTTTATCCAAATGCTGGTCGCGTGGGCCGTTCCTGATCAGCCGAGAAAGGTCAGGGAGAATATCAAGAAGGAAGAATACTTGACCAGAGAAGTAATTATTAAACACGAACACCAAAAGACCCTGGAGAGGTCTCGAAAAGATTTAATGAGGAGGCAGTCCATGGGAGAACTTCATTCCTCTAATGAGGACAATTTGCCGAACTTGACCAATGAAAACGAAGTTCGAAAACGGCCCAAAAACGGAGAGACCAGCAACGGTGCTTAGAAAATTCTTATATTTATTAATGTGGACATATGCTACCTGACCTAGCTTTAAGTCAAATGCAATTACCATCACTACACAACTTTTCTATATATATTTTTTTATAAATTTGTATATATTAATATTTCAAATGGTATTTATTATTTATAATAAATTATATTTGCCAATTATGGATATCAATCAAAGGGTTTATTCTTCATCTTTGTTGTAATTATTTCTTTAACCCTCAATACTTGAGCTTACTTTCTCATACGGTTTATATTACAAATATAATATATCATACTTTAATCAATATCCTAGGCTCGTTTCAGATACTTGCTGTAAGAGCTAATAATTAAATTCGTTCTTTATGATACCTACAACACCACTAATTTATTAATGGAGTTTTTTTATGGCATAAAATAATTTACAATATATCCCAATGGGACAATAAGAATTTGATAACAAACAGTGACGACGACAGATACTACAAACAGCATTTGAAGGATCCTTCTTGTCTATTGCTGACGTTGTAAATTAATCAATGCTTTAGGAAGGACGCTGACGTACAACTTTTTAAAGCGTAATGCTGTAGGTGCATTTCGATTTTGCATCAAGTTTTTGGGATAAACATTGGCTCTAGATGCTTTGGCTGAACTTATGTATCTGATCCATTACGTAAGATATATTAAGGTCCCTGTGTATGATGGTGTTTCAGACGAACCAGGGAACACATCTTATGAGCCTCAGAGTTTACGATTGGAATGATACTGTTTACATTTAATTATTACAACGAACATCGCTACATCCCAATAAACTAATATAATAAAAAATATTATCTTGATTATTTCCACTAAATTTCATGAATTTTAGTAAATTTTGATAAAAAAGTAAAAGCTCCATTTTTACGTTGTACATATAAAAAAATACCGCAACTTTAATGGCAATTTATATGGTATTCTATATGACAAAATGTCAAACAAGGTATGTAAAACAAACTGTCCCCTTAGAATCTGTTCTCTTCTTTTATGGCTATAAAATAATATCGCATTGATCAATAGAAATCATTTTTTGAATTTAGGTTAATTAATTAAAATTGATTTTTGTTTTAGCAGTAAAAATTTATATTTTATTGTAATCACCGCAATTATGAGCTATTACTATCATAGAGACTTTTAAAATATTTGGAATTATCGAGAGTTCGCATTATCGAACGGTTCAACTATTGCTTCTCAATAACTTTTTATAACAGAATAGGCATATGATATGCTGCAACAATAAATCTATTACTTCGAATTGTTCAGTGTTGGACACCAATGAGTTAGAATTACCGAGAGCATAAAAATATAATGATTTAGTTCGAAATATTAAGAGATTTTGTAGGGAACTTGTGATAACTTTTAATTATTGAGAGATGCGCATTATCGAAGGTTTCATTTCTTATAAGAATATTTCAACATTCATCTTTATTATTAAAAAGAACTCCTGAATTTCAATTAATTGAACCATGTATTTGTTTCAATCTATGTCCTATCACTTTCGCAATTTCCGCTACGTTCTCGTCAAAATTTGAGTTTACACACTTTATTCATTTATTTCATAATGCATAAATCTTAAAACATGATTTTAATGATTATTTTAATTTTGACATGTAAATTTGTGTATGCTCGGTATGTGCATACAAAGTTAGATATGCAAGAAATGAAATTTTAGCCACGAATAAATAAATGAGGTTTCATTTTACCATATAATAAGGGTAACGCGAAAG
The DNA here is from genome assembly GCA_001014945.1 of Clogmia albipunctata. Classification (NCBI taxonomy): domain Eukaryota; kingdom Metazoa; phylum Arthropoda; class Insecta; order Diptera; family Psychodidae; genus Clogmia; species Clogmia albipunctata. The sequence continues at coordinate 18,555 of JXOV01008451.1, read as the reverse complement.
AGAAGCTTCTAATGAATTTACTATTTATTATACTATATTAAGGATAGAGCAGTTTGTGTGCTCAAGTATTGACTTTGATATAATTTTGAAAATTCTTATTATTCGCTGCTATCGGGAGCCATGGAACGATGAGGATTAAACAAATTAATGAAATTAATGAACAAAAGGACACATCCACAACATTTGTCAATGAAACCAAGTTTAATTACAAAAGATAAAAGTTTTCCACCACCTTTTTTGTGTTGTCAATTTTCTAAGTTATAATTTCTAATATTTTATTTGGCTAGAGATTTATTTACAGGCAAAGTGAGTTGTGTGGGCTTTGATCAGCTAATCAGCTATCTGGATATTTATGCTTCCCACCACAATCGAAAGAATTATCTTAGGAATTGCTGTGCTCAAACTTTTGCTCGTAATAAATGGTCCGAGACGCTTCAGGATGCTGCTGCTCAGCACCATGTTTATTGGCTGCCATTTTTATAGTCACTTTCTTCCGGATGGTTCTTTTGCCGTTTTTGCTGGTGCTGTTTAACGGCTTCTTGTGTTTACGCGACTTCTCGTCACTGTCTTTGTTCTCACAATTATTACCGCTTTTCTCCTCCTCTTCCTTCAAGATTGGCTCTGGCTCAACCTGTTCTAATTTCCTTCTTTTTATCACAACTTTTCTGCTCAATTTCATCCTGTCGTTGTTCTTTAAAGGCTCGGAAGCAGTTTCTTCAGGGTTCTCCCGTTTAACTACATCGGGACTCCGTTTCTGGTTTACCGTCTTGGATTCACTGGGTTCATCGTCTTGTCCTTTATTTGAGTGGTATTCGTCATTTTCTGTGTAAGTCAGACGACTGCTCTTGGGATTTGAATGCGACACAAACATGCATTCCTCGTGCTCTGTTCCAAACTCATCTTTACATTCATAACAGGTCAACTCATCCTTTTCTATTTTCTTACATTTACTCCAGTCTTTTGTTTTGAATTCAGCTAAAGCTCTTTCCACATCTTTTTTGTGGTTGTCGCTGGTTGGGATGAACTCATATTGACTGTCGTCATCTGTTGTATCCTTTTCATTTTGATACTTTTGATATTCTGGGAAGTATTTGGCGAAGAAATCGTCGTAGGTTTCTTCTTTCTGACTCGCAGCGGGGTGCTTGTCGTGATGTTTTTCGTGGGAGTTGCCTCTCTTGATGCGAGGTCGTCTGGGACGTCTTAAATTCTGCTTTTGTTGCTTTTTCGTATTAGAACGAGTTGTTGGTTTTTCCTGTTCAATTTCCTCATCATCAGCTTCAACACTTTCGCTTTTGTCGTCAGATTTCTCCTTGTCTGGATTGTCCTCACTGTTGTACTTCTTCTCCTTGACATAGGCGTACTTCTGGGAGTGGGGCTTAGATGCGTAAGAGCACGACTCTGACTTGGCTCCTGTACTTGGATTATGACAAACTTGACAATCCATTTCACCTTTGGTTACAATTTTGCAATTTTTGGGATTTTCTTGAATTTCTTTAGCTTGTTGCTCGGATAGAGCCTTGATCCTTTCGTATTCTGCTGAGGGCTGGTAATCGTCACCACCTCCGTAAGTGGGCTGGTAATCTTCGACATCTTCTTGTTTTCGTCGAGGAGGAGCATTGGGTCGTTTTTGGTATCGAGATGAACGATTATGCTCTTTAGGCCTTTGAGGTTTCTTTTCAGGTTCATAATTTTCGTAGTTTTGTGCAAAATGGGTATCAATAAACTTTTGGTAGCCATCGTCAAAGTGTTGAACCCGTTTTGGTTTCCTAGATCCATAATTGTCATGGATGGATTCTAGTTGTCTAGGAAATCGTCCCTTTTTCACCACCTGTCTTTGGTAAAAGGGACCCGAAATCGACTCAGAGGGAGCCCCATTTCTAAAATCCTCAAACACTTCCACATCACGGTCCAATCGCTTTCTTGCCTCGCTCCTGAATGGACCAAAAGCGAAGAAAAGCAAAAGTGTGCATGCCAATAATCCTCGGTTTGGCATTGCCTGGAAACAAGAGAAGGTATTGAGTTAATTTCCGCCACTAGAACTGCACTTAACTGCTATTTGTCAATTACTTTTATCGTTGCTCTTTTATTTTTTTTGAGGAGCGCACTTTTATTCCAGCATCAAAGTCGGTTGCGAAAGAAGAAAGAAATCGAGAGTCGGTAATCCAAATGAAGCACTAATCGTGGTCGCCAGAAGTGCTTTCAATTTATAGCCATTGAATTCCCCCGCTTTGTCAATTCACTTTCTGTGCACCGACCGCCAGATTATTATCCAACCAGCAGCCCCAGTCCAAAGCTCTCTGTCCGCTCTTAGATATTCTTTTTGCAGAGCCCTATCCAAAACCAGACCAGATTTGCTATTATACAACTGCATCGGCTAATCAGCCGTGAATCTTTGACAATTCTCCACTGCCGCTGCTTCTGGTCATTATTACGGGATGAATCAAAGTGGAGAAATGGCGAAAATGTATTACCAAGATTCGGAACCAATTGACCGTTTGCGAAATGGTAAAATTTACTCTACCTTTACTTCACCTACAATTCTCCATTATTTCTATAACCAACAGAAATTGATCCGTTAAATCAATTTTTGCCCAGTTTCACGCTCAATTAGAGGAGATGGTTAGACAAATAAAGTCATTGACTTTACTTCAACATATTCCCAAAATAAATCTATCTTCCGTACTTTATGAAACCCTTAATGAATTAATAGCTAAAGATTCACCATCCTCTTTTACATTTAAATCAATTCTTGTGGTCATTTGTGATACTTTTTAATCAATTATATACTAGTTAACCTCACATTTTGAATATTTTCCAAAGACGCAAAATACAGTTCAATCAAGGTCAAAAATGTACCGGCGTTTCCTCGAAATGTATTGAACCGGAAGCCACAGGACCAACAAATTTATACACAAGCTACAACATTATCTTCACAAAGATTTGTATAATTGTGAGAAAAAAAGCAAATTTCCCATTAATCAAAGTTATAACTCCATTCTTTACCTATTAAGTAATAATAATAATACTTTATTGACAGATTCATACATGGAGATAAAATATTTATACATATAACATATTAGAGATGTATGAAAACTGAAAAGTATATTGTTATGTCAGATTTTACCAGATTGATCAATTCTAATAAAATGACAACAATTGTTTTTAAATATTTATACTACAAAAGATTTATTAAAATTAAATGGTGGATAGATTGTACAAAGTAAATTTACAACGGAACAGAGTTGTTGACGAAACGAATATCGATGCAAGAAGCTCCTCGAATTGGTGCTGATTTCCTATTTATAACCTCTTTGTGGACTTTGATAAAGGTTCTCCAACGTAACTTTATCCAAAATAGTATTGTTGAATTGATGACCTCAGTATCATAA
>JXOV01008451.1:1102-14994 GCA_001014945.1 Clogmia albipunctata | reverse complement strand
CAATGCATTCACATGGGAACATGTAAATAAACCGTAGAATTTGGCTGCACTCGGCCTTGATAAGGTTTTCACATTCGTTTCAATTTCCTCTTTCGTTGTCCAAACTGGTTCAATAGCCATCCAATCAAAACATAAAGTTTAATAACTTAACAATATTTTAAATAATCTATTGATAGGAAATTTAAAATAAAACCAAATTTTTCAAGAATCTCGCAAATTCCGGCAATAATGCCATAGTATAAATACCTCATTAAAAGTGTAAAAATCATGGTACTAATATCGTGTATCGATATTATGGAACAGCTAGTAAAATCACAATTTGGGCTTAGCTATCCGTGTTACAAGCAAGGATGTAAAACTAGCCGTATTTTAACGAGGAAATGAATGTGAAACACAAGCCGATTTTCATCGTTTCCGAGTCAAAAAACGTGTTTTACAACCCAGCAGGTTTATTTGGTACTTCCGCTTTCCTTAAAAGTTCATGTAAAACTAATTTTAAAAAATTCAAAATTTTCATTAGTTGAAAAATCTTATGCATTATGAAACTCAAATCGATGTCAAAATACTAACCTTTTGAAATTCTTTACATAGTGGTCATACATTGTTTTGGATTAGACCTTCTTTTCTTACTTTAGAGGTTTGTGGACTCTCTAAAAAATATCAGAACAATTATTATATGAAATACATTTATGGCAAATTATACAAATTTTTACCATAAAATAATCATTTTCACTATCAACATCAAATATTTATTCAATTTTAAAGAAAGACAATTTCAAAAAGTGATACATGTTTCCTAAATAAAATCGAAGAGCACTAAAGGATTCATCTTTGTCGTCCACTCTTTAGAAACATAAAATGTTCTCCATTTTATAATAAAGTATTTGGTCTTTCAATCATTGTAACTCCTTGTGAACAACCAACGATTGGCCACTTTTGTTGCGGATCTCTTCTACAATGTTGTTGGATAAACCATAGCTTCAATTTAAGAGATGATGACCAACTACTTTCCAGAGCACCACTTGTTTAATTTGTCCTTAGTCAGAGCTCCTACAAAATGTGTACTTCATAGAAATGATTACTAATTAAAAATTTAATTTTGTTCCTGGAAACATAATTGTGTTATACAATTTGAGAAATTATGAAGTAATTTCAAATTACACTGTTGTAAATAATATTTGTAAGGGACTGATTTTAATTTAACAAACATGAAAATGTATATTTGGAGATATTTATAATAGAACATCATTAAATTATTAGTAAATTAAACAGAACGAATTACTGTATTTATTATAATGAAATTATTGGATAGCTTATATAAAAAAAATCATTACCAAAAGAATTATAATTTTCACTTTAATTAAAGAATTAGTCAAAGTTAGAGAAAATACGAATAGCTATGTGAATTTGAAACCAACTTTAATTGAATTATAAAGTTTGCAATACCCAAATCAATTATTGCTGCCACCAATTGCACAAATCCATTTGACATTTCACTCTGATCTCTTTCAAACTGAATAACCAAAATGTTTGTTCGCGATTTTTGGACGGGGTTCAAAGCCGACCGTATTTGGATAATAGTTCCAGTGTTTTGCTCTCAGAATGTTGCAGCGGAATTGGAGCGAAATCGTAATAATCAACACAACAGAGGCACATTAGCTCATCCGTGAACCGAAAAGGTTTTTGATGACAAAACACTGATTGGTTGTGGAGATGAGCTGTTATTTTGGATTGGATATAACCTATATATGACTATTTACCTATTCAAAGTATTTTTGCAATGGATTTCAATTACATCTTTATGATGATAGTCTCATTTCATAGCTCTACTACTAAATTTTTAAACTAATTATATTGCAATGAAACTGTTGAAAAATGTTCCTCCTGTCGTAAGAATGACAAAGATTATGGTTTTGCAGTGAAAATGATTCGGAGTTATCCTTTCATCGCCATAGTCTTTAACGACCATTGTAATTTCGAGTATTATACTGGTACATTAGTTCAGAGAAATCACATTAGAATTAATACGTACATTTAGTGGTTATGGCAATTTCCACAATTATCGTCATACGTATATATTCATTACCTTACCATTTAAAAAAACGAGGTCAATTTATATTAAACTTATTAACCGAATTTTATTAAAAACAATTAAAACAACTGACAATGAAGAACATTAAATAACAAATCTTGAATCAACAATATACATAGAATCTGCATAATACATGATTTAGCAGAAACAGAAACTTTATTATAGATATTACTTAAAATAAATTCCTTAAAAATTAATCGGAATGATTTTTTTTATATTTCTCTTTTACTAAATGTTTTATATTGTTGTAAAATATCTCAAAACGAATATGTTGAGAATAAAAATATCAATCTTAGAGACAAATACTTTACCAAAAACGATGTATGACGGTAAAACTTTAATTGTTTGGAAGACAAAAAACTTTTTTTAATGAATTAATTGATTCAAACATAAAACTCCAAAAATTACCTAATTTTTAAATTTGTTTTAACTTAAAACACAAACAGCTTTTAATTAATTAGTTTTTATCAAAAGCATAATTCCAATTGATCAACGTGTTATTATTTTATGGCCAAAAATACACACCGATCCCAAGAGGACAGAGTTTAATTGCCTATTTATATAGTCGATACCGTTTTTAAAAAATAAAACACACTCATTTAAATATCTTGTAAATATATCAAAAGTACAATACAATACCAATCTTCAATCAAAACAACAGTGTAGGTTTAGAGGTTAAATTTCATTACTTATTTGTAGGGATTAGATCTTATTTATAGAGCAGAAAGCTTTTAATCTCTTGATATCTCGTAAATCAATTATTTAAACTAATTTAGCGTCTATTGTAATTGAAATTGATCCCAATTAATATCAGTTAAAGAATTTATCTTTCTAAATAAATTAATGTTTTCCAAATTACGTCAATTGACTTCTAAATTTACGAGACTCCCTCTCATTTCGTTTTAATTTTGGTATATTGAAGTGTATTTTATTTTGTTAGATAAAAGGTATTGAGATAAAAATTCACATCTTCACTGGTTAATGACGATTTGATTTTAATTTGTAAAGAATCACTGGAAAACATTACCAAAAACTTATGCTTTTTAAACAGACAATGATGAGCAATGAATGAAATTTCGCGAAAGCCATCAACAATGAGTCCTCGTATCAATCAGTCTGTCTGCACAGTTTACTTGAACGTGATGTCAGTTTGTCAGAAACAACCCGACTGTGCCCAATTGAATAATAAATGAACTTCGGCACAAACGAATGGATTGACAACATCCTTTAGTTACTTCAAGGTCTCTCTCTACAATAACCCGTTCAAATCTGTGCTGATGGTGAAAGTCACAATTTGGAAAAGACAAATGGATGTCGGCGCATGGAATTGGATTATATTTTATCATATTATATATTGATAATATAATTTTTATTATATATTTGCAAACGAAAAAAAGTTCTGTTTATAAGTCAACTTTATATTTAAGTCTCGCTAATATTGAAATCGAAATGATCGACAAAAAAGTGAAAATACTATATAATACAAAAATTATAAAATTAAATATTTTACTTTTTGATTCAAATAACATAACTTATGAAATAAATTTAAGCACTTTCCTTGTCAAAGGCACGAATTAAATTAACTCATAAAATAATACCTGTAAAAACTAAAATTGTGCTACTCCGTGAGGTAGCGTGCGGCAAAGGGAAACTATAGTTAAAAGTAATGACATTGTCAAAAACTAAATAAACTAAATACTACTAAATAACTAAATACTATATGAATAAAATATCGCCATAATTTGAAAAAATTTGAACTAAAGTTGTCATTTTTAAATAGGAAAACTACTAGAATATTTAACATTTGAAAAATATTTGTCGGCTTAAATTAAACAAATTAATTATACTATTTTTTACGCGTAATTGATTAAAAGTAGCGATGCCAGTTTTATGAAATACAAGCGTTTAACTCTAAAAAATTAAATATTATTGACAAATTTTTATAAACGTCTAACATTTAAAAAAATTATTCTTAATTTCAAATCTAAATATAAATTTTCTAAATTATTATAGATTGGAATTACACTAAAAGCTTTACAAAACTTGTAGGTAATGTTACTTTTTGCTCTCGTTCTATTATCCTAAAAAACCAAAATATAGCTTTAACTCCTGTTGCATAATAGCAAAGTTAATTAAATCTTTATAATAGCATTAATTTGTTTCTGATATTAACAGACCATAAACATTTAAGATAAACTCGTAATATCGATTTGAATTTAAATTAAAATGTGCTATTTTTTAAAAATCTTATTGTTTAAAAAATATTATTTATTGAAGCATTATTACACACTTTCGTTTAATAAAAATTAACAAAAGGACTTTCTAGAAGTTACTGTCTGAAGTTGGTCCTCGACTCCAAACATATTGTTCCTTGTTGAGAGTGTAATAACTAATTATCGGTTCTGTAGAACGTGGATGTCGAATGTACTTTTGTGTCAAAAAGTTCCTGATAGACCAACCCATGTTGTTGTATCAACACATTCTCGACATCCTTAACAATAAATCCCAACAAGAGCCACTACACTTGTTCTGGACAATTGCAATACGAAGGGCATATTAAAGGGGCAACTTTTAGTTAGTGAGACAAGTTCCACATTTGCCGAACGAAAGTTTCAAAGTTGGGCATTGATTATGTCAAATCTGAATCTGACAAAAATCATTAAGAAAAACGACAACGTATCAATAGTGTTTGAATCTAGGTAACTCTTAAGAAAACGACGATAAAACGGATTTTAAACCCGAGTAGGACTTAATTTTATTTGCAATTTCATCGAAAATATCAATAATTTGAACGGTAATTTTAGGTCAATAAGATAAGGCATTATTAATTCTTAATTCGTATCATCCATCTCATTTAGTTGTTTCTAATTCAATGTCAGATGTTTTCATTTCATTTAAATTTATTTTTCAAATTTATAAAGAAGTATAATTCGTTGAACAGAAATTAAGTTCTATATAAATTTGAACAATTTGATGAAAATCTTTCATGGAGATCACACTTTAATAATAAAGAAAAAACATTAGTGCTTTAAAGTATACTTTGAAACACTTGGTTTATAAAATGAAAGGCAACAAATTGTACTATTGGCGAAAAATTTATTTTTAGAAGGACATTACATTTTTATACCCAGAACTCAGTCTTAAGGTTGATCCCTTCCTAATGACATCTAATCAAAAGACGATGACCGTAAATTGGTTAGTCCCTGATAACGAAATTAGAAGAGACTTGATTTCGAACAAAAACAACTTTTTTCGTAAGTGGGTGGATCGAATATCCAGTTCCTAATTTGTCTGCTTTGCAAATATTATTTCGAGATTTATATAGAATTGTATACACTTATTTTATATAGCAGACTCTGTATTGAAAGCTAAAAAAACAACATATTTCATATTTGGCTTATGATATTAAAAACATCTATCATATTATCTATTGTAAAAAAACTAAAGATTTAGAATTATTTCTGAATATTTTTTTTTAATTTGTTTAAATTAAAATTTTTAATAGAACTCTATTTGTATTTGCAAACAACAAAAATTGTTTTCCCCCCTGAGGCAAAATTGATTACATTTCTCAGATACTCTTTTATCCGAACAATTTATACAATGCTCTGCCATAATGGCAAACATAGGACCAAACTTTGTGCATTCTGTTTTGCCTGGCGGTTCTTTTAGAATCCGTTCAATATCCCAGGTGCAAATCCATGAATACTGGATTAGCTTCTCGCGTAAAATTTCCATATACTTATTATTGATAATAGGCTAACAAAACGATTTTTAATCAAATTATTCTTTATACAAGTTAATTAAGGACTGAAAAAATAAATAAATAAAAAAATAAATTCAGATACTTTTCAGTTTTGAAATTATGTTTTAAACAGCAAAAAGGGATAAGAGTACATTATTTAAATTGTGGTTAACTAATAATCTAATTAATTTTCTAGTTAATTGATAATGATTGGGTTCTATGTAGTTCAATCATTTATGACTACTTACTTGATTATCAATCTTAAGCATAATTCCTATAAGATCAATATTAGTTCTTCTCATCCTCAATACAAAATTATAATCCTGGAAAATCCGGGAAACGGGGTAATTAATTTCGAATCGCTTTTATCAAGAGCTGCTCTAACATGGACAACAAGACTAACATCGCCTCTTTTTGAAGGCTCTTATCAATTCAATGCTGATGACTACGAGTTTCATCTTTTAATTGGAAAAGTTTTTATGATTGCGGACAAAAATACTGTAAAATGCAATGAGATAATGCACAGATCCAATAAACAATATCGTATCGCATCCCGATGGCCGTCGATAGGGGTTGATTGCAATGGACTGATTGATTTAGTTCTTCAGGTAGTTCCTCCCTCTTACTGGGTGCAGAATAAAACTGTTACGGAAAGCACGGAATAATATTTGTCTTTGTCCGTGGGAAAGGAGTTTCAATTTCCAATGAATGTCATTTAACAAGCTGCAATTTCATCGCTTTTTATGCAAATCTGTCCCACGCTATAGAAAATCAAATAGAGATTATTATTTGTTTTTTTAGTAAGAAAAACCATGGTATTCTAAATAGATAGATATGGATATGTAGTACTAAATTATATTTGACATTATTCTCAAGCATAAAACTCGTATTTATTAAAAGAATTTTTTTAAATTATACTTTAAACAATATACATAATAGTAATAAATTAATATCATATCAAAAGAAAGAAAATGTAATGGGTGTTTTTTTAGAGGTATAGAACTTTAAATTGCTATAAAACAACGATGGATTGTTCGATTGACATGAATTTTATTTATCCGAAAGATAATCTTGTGGCATTACATTTTAAATATTAATATCTGGACGTCCAATTTTCGATGACACGGCGAATGTTGTCTTCCAAATGGTTAAGCGTTTGTGGCTTATCCGCATAGACCAATGACTTTACATAGCCCCACAGAAAGTAGACTAGCGGTGTTATATCACAAGATCTTGGAGGCCGATTCACAGGTCCAAAATTAGGCGTATCTTTCAATAAATCGATTGGGGCACGAGCTGTGTGATATGGTGCGCCGTCTTGTTAGAGCTACAGCTCCCGGACATCATGGTTGTTCAATTCAGGAATGAAAAAGTTAGTAATCATAGCTCTATACCTGTCACAATTGACTGTAACGTTCTGGCCATAATCGTTTTTAAAGAAGTATGGACCAATGACTCCACCAGCCCATAAAGCGCACCAAACAGTCAGTTTTTTCTGGATGTAACGGTGTTTCGACATACACTTTAGGATTNAATGAAAAAGTTAGTAATCATAGCTCTATACCTGTCACAATTGACTGTAACGTTCTGGCCATAATCGTTTTTAAAGAAGTATGGACCAATGACTCCACCAGCCCATAAAGCGCACCAAACAGTCAGTTTTTTCTGGATGTAACGGTGTTTCGACATACACTTTAGGATTACTTCACTCCAAATGCGGCAGTTTTGTTTGTTGACATAGTCATTCAACCAGAAGTGCACTTCATAATAAATGGACGTATTGCGTGATACATATTCCTCACAGAACCATTATTTTCGAAATAAAATTGCACTATTTGCAAGAGTTGTTCAGGCGATTCATGATAAATTGCCAACCCAAACTGAGAATAAATCACAACAGCTGTCAGTTAAATCGGTCGCCATCTTGAACTGTAATGCCAACTTAAAGTTCTATACCTCGAAAAAAACACCCTTTACAAGGTCTTTAAATAATTTGTTCTTTATCTAATACTATGTATGACTTTGTTTTATTGTTTTTAGGTACCTAAAATATTTAAAAATGTTTTTAAATTTTAGTTACATAAAATCGATATTATAGTACTAATATTTCTCATGTCAAAGTCATTTTATAGCACAAGCAAGTGCTTTAAACCCACTAGTGTTTTTTCTTTATTATATTCAAATTCATACAAAAGTCAATTTCGTTTGAAAAAATTCAACTGCAAACATGAATGGTTTTAAATTAAATGGAATTAGAACAGATTGTGCAAATGAGAAACAACTATTTAATCATATGAGGGTGATGATATTTCCCGTGTGCAATAAGAGACGAGAAGATTTGAACAAGATATAATTTTCTTTATTACACCGCAGAATATGGGAATGAAACAGGAAAGAATGTGAGTATTTTAATTGTAGAAATTTTCAATTTGAATTTAATAAAACCAGGGTTTTTTTTTAAATTCAAGGGCCTTCTCTAAAACACTCGCAACGCTCCCGTCTTTGAAGAAATCTATTGTTAAATACTATTGGAGATTGCTAGGTGGAACTCAAGGCTCCCGAATGGAAACACCAATTTATTCTTTAAGTGTTATTTATTGACCGGTTCATAGGAATATCAACTGATCCCTATGGATCTCCGTTCAAAACTGAATTCCTCTCCGCCGGCCTCTCCTCTTCTACTATGATGAGACGGACGCTTTCCATCTCTCTCGTTCCTGAACAAATAGTGCATTATCTTAAGACCGAGTTCTACAAATAACTATTAATATTTTAAATACAATTTAACCTAATTAAATTAATTATAGATAAAGCCAAAGGAGAACAATGAAAACTGCATTCTGAACTTAATTAAAAAGAAATCAATGGTATTGTATTTAAGAGTATATCTACCTGTAAAGCAATGGAAAACTTTTGCAAGACCATGCGAAAACAATTGAAGTTCGTTTGCCAAACTCACCTGGCATAGGAAAGTCCAAGTTCTGTATCAGCAAGACACATTGAATTGTCCAACAATTTTGCACCGAGTCAGTATCAGTGGCAACATTGCCGGAATCCGCCCCGGCAATAATTCAAGGGACAATGAACAATTACTGCCAAAGCTCCTTTTGCCGACAACTGTACATCGTTCGTTTGTTCCGAGTTGGCGAATCTGTGTGATCCCCACGCCTTGATTCAACTATTTTCGGCTATAGGACTAAATTCTATTTCTTGGCAAACGCTTTTCTGTGTCACAAATTGAATTTATTTTTATCACATAATTCTTTTTTATACTTTCATTAAGTTTTCGTCTCTATTTAAGTTTATTTGCCAACTTTTTTATCATAAACACCATCCTCCACACTTCTGAACTCTGTTATGTATTGTCGTCAAACTTGAACACATAATGCATACAATCACTAGTGTTGTTACATGTTATGCATATAAGCTTTAAGTAATTCAAATATGTTCTTTGATAAACAACTTCTAGAAAGATAATATTTTTTAAAAATCCCTTTTATTTTTTCATAAATTGCTAATATACTTTAACCTTCAGAGTGTTGAAAGCCTTTTGGGCCAAATTATACTTTTTTTCACACTGTTTTTAAAAACAGTGATAGGTAAACTACAGCTCGCGGGCCAAATCCATCCCGTGACATAGTTCTGAAAAAAAGAGTTAACTACACATAATGCAAAATATATTTGCTGCGTGCGTTTTAATTTTAAGTACAGTACAGTTTTTAAATTATTTTCGTTTTTATGTAAAACTATGTTATAATGACAATTTTTTAATTGTACCAAAAAATAAAATTAATTTTTTCTTCAAAATAACTATTTTTAATGAAATATTTTTTTTGTAGACGTAAGTTAATTTTATTTATTATTATAATTGCGATATTTTATTTCAATAATAAAAATTCACTTAATTACCTTCTTGACAAGGCCTTTCGCGACTACTTTTAATTGTTTTATTCGTTATAAATTGTTATAAATTCAAAATTCTTACAATAATTTTAGTAATAGTTTTATACACTCAAATTTTTAATTTTTTTGAAATAAAAATAAATAAATTCAGGACTAATATGAATATAAAGTAAATTAAAATAAATGAATAATTTTATATTTATTAAACAATATTTAACAATTTTTTGGAAGTGTAACGTTTGTCCCAGTTTACAATTGAGTCATAAATTTTGAGCACTAAGTAAACTCTTTTCATGATACATTCAATTTGGCCACACCATGTACATTTGAAATTGGCTACATAAACTTGTCTCAAACTTTACAAAATCTCTAATTGCACTAAGCACGTTTATCCTAGGGATCTCATTTTACGACCGCCAATTTTCATTGCACTTTAGATAGATATCTTTGATAGAGATTAAAACCACGTAGAAAGCTGTTATAATGTACTTACCTACTTTCTCTCCTTAACCAGTTGACTCTTCATCATTCTGCCAGTATAATTTTAAATTTCTTTAGCGTTCATTTTAATTTCGCTCAAAATATTATTCTCCCAATTTTGCAGAGGCTAAATCCCCATTCTTGGTTTTGGTCACCCAAAATTAATTAGCCAAAACGACTTTTGTCGGGATGGTTCTAAATTCGAGTCGCTAGATAATTAATTTATCATCAAACTGAGTTAATTAAATTGAAGACAATTTCGTGACCAACTAAATACAGCTTTGTCTAATTATAGAAATAAAAAACTTTTTTGTTGTAGTATTTCATTATTAACCTTGATTATTATAATTATTATTATATATAATTATCTGCCTTTGTGTCCTAGCGATTATCACCCTGGACATCCTCCTCGATATTTTTCTAGCGCGAAAAAGTTTCCATTTATGTATATCAATAACATTGCGAAATAGTATTCATAGCGAATTATAAAAATAAGTAATGGCGCAAACAAATAAATAAAATGGGCGGATTGACTGGATCCGTTTACAACCGGTCTAGGTGCTATTAACTGACTACTAATACACTGAAATACAAACAGTCACATAAAGTCTAACCCGTTGGTTGAGGTTGAGATTACCCCTAGTTTCGTCGTGAATGTCATGGGAGTTTATTTTATTTATTATAATTCAATACGTTCAATTGTGACGAGATAACTATTCAAATAAATGTGTACATGCATATGACTGTATTTTCTTTAACAATTAATTTGCTAAACTAGTCCTGACATGTACTTCTGTCCGTGGATCACTGCCGCAATCGCTCCATTTTGAACACTAATCAGACTTGGCACCTGCTCAGGGGTTTTTTCAGAGGAGGGTATATTGATTCCGGAAAATGATCTGCAGTTTCTAGACATTAACAGGATAACAATAAATACTTGAAGGAGTCACATCCCTGGTTGCACAGAAATCACTCAGACAATGAAGAGAGCTTATGCGAGATTTTGTTGTAATACAAATATTGAAAACTTGTACTGCTTGTAATTAATTGAGTTTAAAAGGCCATTTTTTTAAATTATGCTCAATATATTGATCCTAATATTAAAAAAACACTTATCTGAGATAAAAAAATACGATTTTATTTTAGTCTAAGGTTAAAATGAAATAAATTTTTAAAAATCACGATGTCATGGTTAACAGATAGGCCCAGAACTGCCCAATATTTTCAAACTTTTCGAGGAAAACTAGAAGAGGATAAATACAACTATATTGTGTCCATCTGTATTAAATGTCTATTCAATGAAAAACCAGAGACATAAGTTCCATTTCTTTTAAACCAATTACCAACAGCTTCTGAGAAACATTAATTCAAAAATCTTAAAAATTCTTTGAGTTTTTGAAGAAATATATTTACTCTGCTGAAATTTCTATTACCGTAATCTAAGAGAGTCAGGTATATTCGTATAAAATGTGTGGTTTTTCCGTTTTGTTTCATTTATTTGAAAAATGGTACAGTAATTTTTACAATTTTACAGTAAAAATGTAAATATCAAAATAAATTTCTTATTAATTTCTTCATTTCATTGAATTTTTTCACGGAAATCACAATTAATAATAAACAAAAAAAAACTTGTAGCACAACTTTGACAGAAGATATTTGAGAATCATTTTTATGTTTCTAAAATGGATAATATTAATAATTTCCATATATTCGTACTCGTATGTATTTCCACTAATATTTTTTAGATTTATACAGCAGAATTTTATATAAGTTAACCCAATTAAAAAAGGATTTGGTTCAAGTTTTTATTACTAATTGGAGAAAATACCAGAACAGTAATAAAATTTTTATTTACTTTGTATTCCAAAAAATGACCTTTTAATATTAACTCTCATTTCACTTGTATAATGTAATTATCCAAAACTTTCTCATGTGAAATTAATTACAAAAAATAAAACGCACGTGGGTATGGGCGGAATTGTTATCATATGTGTTGATGTTAGTGGCTGTTTGTCATGGAAATTAGTGGACAAATTGATGCAAAAACTTGATTTCAATTTAATGCTTGAATAATGAGTGCCATTGATTGGCGATAATTTAATCATTTTCGTCATTGTTGATTGAGGAAACAAGTGAACAGATGACTGGGACATTGGTCCAAAGCAAAGAAGTCATTCTCAATCATTGCGCAGAATCCAAAAGCGCAGACTCGACGAATTTTACCATTTCCTTTCAATGATGCAATGCAATTTTTGAACGTGGGGATGCATCAGAGGGTTTCAAAGAGAGTAAAAATGGGTTACAGACAGACTCAATCGCATTTGTGTGCGATTATTTTGGTCTCCAGTATCAGTTTCATCGAGTTTATTGAGGAGTCATGAGATTTAATGACCTCAACCTTGAAGTTTAGTGTTGATTTACTGATCTGCCTCAAAGAGCCACAATGTTTTATTTCCATTTTATGTACGTTGGACCTACGACTACAAAATAAAGACGTCTCCTGTTGCAGTTGAGGATGAACGACTTAAATCATTTTATTTTATTTCAAAGTTATAAAACAACTACTAACTTCACTAATGCAAAAATAAAATAAAAAATGTACAATTCTTCAATAAACGAAATTCATATTTTTATTGATTATTCCCATATTACTACAAATAGTAAGTAATCAATAAAGTATCTATTGTTTTTTTTTCACAAACAAATGAGGAGAGATACTCAAGTTAGTTCTATTTGATAGTTGCGATGATAAATAATCCTATTAAAAATAAAAGACTAATAGCCTAAATTAAGAAAGTTGTTGTATAAATCACGCTACAGATGTATTAACTACTTTTATTATTATTGTATTTGAATAATTTGTTTTTATTAACTTAACGGTTTGGAGGGACGGATTGGTTGGTTTTTCTTACTTCATAAGATTGAAATTAATTTATTCTTTCAGGCACATTTGACCTTGTATATGTACATATATATTGTATTTATCTGATCGTTAGAAAGGCTTCAATGCATCTTTAATGTTTGTATTTTTATAAATGACTTGAATTTAGTAACTTTTATCAATATGCATCAATAAATTGTATAAAGTACTGTAAAGTCCCTCAGTCATACATCCCTCCACGTAATTCTCTCTATCTTTCCTTGCCTAACACCATTTCTGACCCTAACTGACTTACTGCTATCATTTGTTATTTGGTAGATTGGGCGCAGAACCGACTCGGAAATTATAACCCATAGTAATATATGAATAAAATCTTTGCAACGTCCCTCCTCGTATATCGCGTTAGCTCTGCCTTCCTATCACAATTGCAAGGATAAAAGTGTTTATTAGGCCCGCCATTCGGCATCGTAAACTAGGGCAGTATAGGTCTAACTACTTTTCAGGAGAGGTTCAATGTTACAAATTTGGATATTTGGCGATATTTGACAAACTGACATAATTAATAAATACTTAATTAGCTTGGATTATTATAACAAGTAGGCGAGGAATTCACTCTTGAGCTAAAGACATTAATGCTTTCCAGATCCAAACACAATCAGAACCCCCCAACTTTCCAATTTAAGTGGGCTCTGAATAAATATAACGAGGTCCTGGGTTGAGCAGTCAGATATTCTCCAGTCTTCGTAAAGGATTATTTATCTTCGTAACTACCCTTTAAGTTTTGAAGGTTT
>JXOV01008450.1:0-14832 GCA_001014945.1 Clogmia albipunctata | reverse complement strand
AGCATCCCTTTGACAATTATGTCATTTTCACTTTTACTTTGAAAATAAGTGATTCTTCTTCCAAAAAGAGTGTTGAAATGAAATTATTACAGCATTCAGTGGTGCAAAGTGACGTATTTCGTGCTTACTTTGACGATTGAAATGTTAATAATACACCTTAGAATAATGTAAAAGTATTTTGTGCAATTCCGTATTGAAAAGTAGACTTTTATTCACGCAAATTGGTTCTGTAACGGTTTACTTTTCTGCACGGAGTGCTGAAATAATTCAAAATTTGCACGCAAATTGTCACCAATTTAATGAAAATGTATATTGTTGTCAAAGCCATTTCGTTGTGAATATTCTCATCTCACTCTAATAAACACACTGTCTTACTTGAACACATTGTGTCCACCATTTGAAGAAAAAAACCACTGCGAACGGTTTTATTTTTAATTATCGATTAATTGGTGTTTTTTTTTCTTCAGAATTATACAAAATAGCGTTCGATACACATGTGAAATCGGTTATTACAGCACTGGTATCAAAATATAATACTTCACAAATATTGCAATCTGAAAAGTATTTTTTGCATGTCTCACGAGAACCTTTTTTAACAGAACAATATTTAATCAAACTTTCGAATTTCTTTACTTTTGCGATTGACAAAATAAGAATTTTCGGCAATCCATTGTTACTAATGTTTATCCGAAATAAAAATATAATGCTATATTATTTGCAGATAAATAAAAGCATGACATATCCCCCAAATGGATGGGAGAGATGCATTGTGTTAAAATTATTCGCATAAACTTGCAAAATGATAAAATACTAACATTCCGCAACAAAATATTAATTTTTAAATAACACATTAAAAATATAGATCAGTCGAACAAGGACTGACCAGGCAATGAGCTCCTTGTAAGAGTTTTCAAATACAGAAAAAATTTACATTTATCTTTTACCCCCTCTAAATTAAACGCGAGTATGGCGTTTACCCTATAATACAATAGTTTTATCTGATTAAAACCTATAGTTTTTTCTGAAAGTTTGACTTAATTTATGTTAGGCATTTCAGTTATGTAAAATCGGTATTACGAAACTAAAATTTGTTTTGTCAAAT
The DNA here is from genome assembly GCA_001014945.1 of Clogmia albipunctata. Classification (NCBI taxonomy): domain Eukaryota; kingdom Metazoa; phylum Arthropoda; class Insecta; order Diptera; family Psychodidae; genus Clogmia; species Clogmia albipunctata. The sequence goes on along the minus strand of JXOV01008450.1, from coordinate 13,730 downwards.
TCGTTTCTGTAGCACAGGTGCTTTAAAGAATTCTTTATAACAAAAGTGCCTTTTCTTTATTATTTAAGTGTGACAAAAAATTCATCAAATTTATAAGATTTTGTATAAAACGATAAGCATTATTAAACACTCGGGCCTTTTTTAAGGCATGCGCTGCACTCGTGGCTTAAAACAACCCTTGTGTTTAATAATCTTATCGACCTAGTTGTATAAATAACTATTGTTATATATTTGTAAAAGAGTTTTGATTGTTTAGAAAAAAAAACAATTATTTATTTAAAACTGTTTAAATTTCTGTAAAAGAAATAGCGTTTTGTTATCAACGACGAAAATGTGTGTGAAAGGAAATAGAGGTTTAGAAACAACCACATTCAAAGATAGGATTTAGGTAAAGAATTTGTATTCATTCGGAGAGTTTAGTTCCACACTTCAGACTGTAAAGACCTGAATTATTGTTGTCGACGAAAGTTAGCATTTAAGTTTTGGTTTTTTTTCTATTGTGTAATTAATTTGTTTAATAAACATTATTATATCAAAACCCTGATATAAAACTATTGTTAAAGAAATAAACGTAAAATAATTCTAAGATAGGAAAACAGTTTTGAAAAATTACATGAATTTATTTGTTTTTAAAGAAATGGTATTAGATCAAACTTATTAACTGTTTCTACATGAAACAAAACTTTGAGAGGGTCAATTTCAATCATTCACCACAACAATATCTTTCATTGTAATGTAGTCTCCACTTAAAACCATATATCACAATTAAATATGTGAGTACATGTAAAACCAATATTTGTTGGGCTTACTGTTGTCTATTAATTTCGATTAGGTTTAGCCATGCTTCTGAACATTTGTGGATTTATAGTGAAAGAGTATGAAAAGTATAAAAAAATTTTGATTAGAATCTTTAATAAGAATATATAACCCTTAAAACTTAACCAATCTTAGTAATCAACTTTTTCATTCACAGAATTGACAATTTGTATACATTTGTTTGCCCGCTTGTGTGGTCTAGTGGTTAGTACCCTAGACTGCCTCCTTGAGGTTGTGGGATCAAATCCCGGGCGGACATTTTTCAGCGCGAAAAAAGTTTTGCCATTTGTGTATATCAAAAACATTGCAAAATAATATTCATAGCAAATTTAAAATGGTGCAAAAAATGGGCGGGTTGACTGGATCCTTTTTCAACCGGCTAGGTGCTATTAATTGTCTACTAATACACTGAAAAACAAATAGTCATGGAAAGTCTAACACACATTGGTTGAGGTTGAGACTACCCTAGTTCCATATCGGAATGTTGTGGGGAAATATTATTATTATACAATTATTTACAACATATCTTAAAAGGTCATTTGATTTTAAAATTTAATCGTTAAAATACGATTGAATGAAGATGTTTCTGCTACAGTTAAAAAATATATATGGGACAATCTAATAAATATAATACTGACGGATGCTTCTAGAAAAATTGTGTAAAACACTCTTAAAATCATCAACTTTGCTGTGCATAAAGCGATTCAAAAAAAACTTTCTAATTTCCATACTATGCTCGTTACTGGGGAAAAATTAAAAACAGATAAAATTACACTAAATCTCGATTTAAAATGCTGGAATATTTTACACTTCAACGATTTTTATATTTGGAGAAAAATGTTGGGTAATCCCCATACCATCGCTGCACTTAAGCAACTTCTTCACTCGACTGGAAAAGTTCATTACCTACCGTTCCGTAAACTCTTATTACTCACCTAGTAAACTAACTGATAAAATATTTTTTTAAAAAATATAAAACAATAAAAATACTATGTTTGAGAGCAAACAAGATTTATTGTCATCCCATTTTTTACTATTTTGATGCCAATATTTTTTTTTCAATACTTTAAACAAAAAATGGGATACTACATCCAACGAGAATTCCTATATCCTCTATTGTTTGCCCTCGAATTATCATACTGACTCCTGCTGGAATGTCTAGAATCTCTAGATCTTTCAGGTGAACGATGGCCTTCATTTCTGGATCTACTATTGTGATCTGTGTAAGGTCTGCTGGAATGCCTCCTTCTATCGTCCTCAAAATGCCTGCCCTGTCTTTCATCACGCCTATTATCATTCTGTAAGCGCCTATTATCCTGTGAACGTCTATCACCCTGTGAACGCCTATCATCCTGTGAACGTCTATCATCCTGTGAACGTCTATCATCCTGTGAACGTCTATCATCCTGTGAACGTCTATCATCCTGTGAACGCCTATCATCCTGTGAACGCCTATCATCCTGTGAACGCCTATCATCCTGAGAACGTCTATCGTCCTGTGAACGCCTATTTATCATATCTTCATTAATGGCTTGGTTTCTACCTCCTTCATAACGTGGATTCCTATTATCCATTAAGCTGGGTCCTTCAAATCGACCCCTCTCACGATCGCGATTTCCTTCAAAACGGCTGTTGTTAAAGTCCTCTCTTTCACGATAGTGATTATCTTCAAAATGCTCTTCTGATCTTCTATTGAAGTTATTTGAATTTCCACCCCATCTTTCTTGCCGCCAATTACCTTCATTAAAGTTATTACGTTGAAATTGACTATCCCGTTCTTCATTGCACCTTCCTTCATCACGTATTGGAAGATCGTTGTTAAAACCTTCATTACCGAAACATCTCTCAGGACCTTGGTTGTTATATCCTGTAAAAGAATTATCTCTAAAACGCCCATCGTTAAAATTATTTGGTCTCATAGTTGGTTCTTCATTATGTCTATTCATTTGGAACCTCCTATCCATATCCTCTAAGCGTCTGTCAGGGCCTTCATTAAAATTAATAGATTGATCTTCAAAACGCCTGCCTTGATTTACATTTTCATTATCACCTCTGAATCGTAAATTAGATCTTTCGTTGAAGTTACTATATCTTTCATCTTCATCCTGTTGAAATACTCTATCGTTGAATTGACCACGGTTAGATTCCTCAAAATAACCGCCCCGGTTTTGGTCTTGACGTTCATCATCGAATCGATCATGTTGTTCATATGGTACCTGATTGAAATTTTCGCGAGGGTAATTACGGTTACTTCTATCTTCATGCCTTTCTTCCTCAAAACGCCTTCCATATTCTTGATTAAATTCCCTTTGTCTCTCAGATTCAAATGGAATTTGTTGTTGCACATCGTTATCATCCTCAAATCGCCTTCTTGATTCAAATCCACTCTCTTGGCTATTTTGCCGTTCCATAAAATTTCGTGGTCTATCCACGAGTTGATGCATTGGACTCCTTTCTGACTGTCTTTCACCAAACTCCATAGAACGCCTATCAGGATTGTATCTTCCTTCTTCAAATACAGGTTGATTAGGATTTCTTGAGCCTTGTCTAATAAAATCGTTTTGAAACTTATTTCCTATGGGAGATCTCGACCGATTACGTATACATGCTTCGGGATTATCAATGGTTCTTAGAATTCTTTCAGCTTCCCTGTTCTCTGGACCTCTTGAAGATGGGTGATCAAAGCCTCTTTCATTCATGCGATTGTTCACGCCCTCAGGATAATTAATTATATTATTATCATATCGTGAAGCGTTTCTTTGGAGAAGCTCTCGTTCATTATTAGGTGACATTTCCTTATGTGGGTTATTATAACTAGGATCTCTGAAATGAGACCTATACTCATCAAACTGTCTAGAACATCCTGGTTCATTTCGCATTTCAACTGGTATTTCTCTCCTTTCAGGACTATAATTAGACTCATGGTCAGAATAATCATGAGACATCTTGCTTGGTGAATACATCTGACTTCCTTCCAAATTAGCCAAATCCCTTCCTTCATTTTTATAAGAAACAGAATGTTCTGGTGATGAAATCGGTTCTGATTTGAAAATTTTCGATTCGATATCCAACTCCGCTACGTAATTTACTTCATCGACCAGTTCCAACTTCATTTGTCCCAAACGATACGTAATGATAAAATTGGTCTTCTTTAAAGTACACATCGAATCAAAATCAATTTCAAAAACTACTTTCACAGAACCTTCATTATCAATTCTATCAACCACCTTCCATGCATCAACGTTAAGTCCCGTATTTTGATTAAGCAAAAAGTCCAGTATTTTATCGTTTGGTAAAGTTAAGCTATCCTTGAACATGCCCGAAACTGAATATATTGTAGCTTCATTTTCACGAACTATTTTCAAATCAGCTTCCGGCCAAAGCTTTACCTTGTGAAAATTCTCTGTAGTCCACTCGGCTGTTTTAGGATCTTTACAAACCAATAAAACTCCTCCACCGGTATATTCCGAAGCTAGATACTGAGGTTTTAGGGTCTTCGATCTATATATTACTATAAGATCCAAAAGAGCTTCCTGAACTGCTTTTCCTTCGATTGGTGTTAAACTTGTTGCTGGATAATCCTTTGGGATTATTACCCAACTTTCCGGTATTGTAACGACTTGTGCCATTTCCACTCTCTCTTGTGTTTTCAGCGGACGTCTCCAAGCCGGTACACCTTTCCTATCTTTCTTTGTAAGCATCGCCATACAATCTGCTAAGGAATATCCTTCGAATGATAATTTAAGAGCATATTCTCCAGCCTTGCCTTGTCTCATGAAATATTTGTACCGTTTTTTGTAAATGCCTTTCAAACCTATTAATGGCGATGTAACATCACCATTCCTCAGCATATATAATAGTTCATCAAAAGTGAACCACCGTTTAGGGTGGCCCAGGGGTAGATTGAAATTATCCCCTTCACCACAACGTTCTTCTTTAACTCTAATTGGTAGATTTAGAGGTCCACCAACCTCAAAGTAGTTTTTGTTATCGCAATCCATATATTGTTCCCACGTGAATTGGGGTATCAGTCGGTCGCACGTGGTAGGGCCCCTGTGCCACGTGAAGGCTTCTTCAAACCGGAGGTCGCCCGGTGTCCGGAGTTCACTTTTCAAGACCAAGTTAAACCCCCTTGGCCATCCAGTCTTCAGCAAAGCAGTTCCACCTTGACTTGGGGTTTAGATGCATGGTCCGCGGAGCTTAAGAGCTCTGGTGTAAGTAAAAGAAATACCTTAGTTACACCATTCCCCTATCCGCCACCTGGGGACGCGCTGGGTTGCTTGCAAAGCCATGCCCAGTTTGTTTTTTTTTTTTGTCTTTTTTAAAATTCATATAATTTATTTTAAGTTACATTCCCTTTAAATCAGCAGCTTCAATGTTACATAGAAAAAGATTTCTCCATATTAGATCTTATTCGCTTTCTTTCCATTAGATCGTGGTTTTACACAATAGAATTGGTTTGAGGGAGAGTATTCCAAACAGGGGTAACAGTTTGCTTTCTCTGCCTATTAGATTGTTGTCGTTTGTTGGACACTACTGAATTCTTGAATTTATTAGGTTGACAACTCTCTCTTGGTGATTGTGTGGGGCAATCTTGTTTGGTCTGGGATTTCATCTGCTTTTGTGGTTTCAGTAACTCATTTCCCTTCCCTGGCCTCTTTCCTTCTTTCTTCATACAATCTTGAATACGCCCTTCCTCGTCAAATTGCCAGCTATCGCAGGGTATTTTATTGCCATTACAAGTTGTAAGATACTCCTCTTTGTAATAAATACCAAAATCCACATTTACTTTTCCAAAGTGATAAAAAAGATTGTCTCTATACCTTTTCAATATTTTTACGGATACATTGTCTATTTCAAATGTCAAAGTAACCATATCTCTATCCTCAATCCTGTGAATCACTTTCCATGATTTAGTCACTATTTTAAGATTCTGGGATACCAAGAAATCGAAAATTAGTTGGTTGCTTAAATCCAAACTGTCCTCGAATTTAGCAGTTACAATGGTCACTTTTGGGATTTGCCATATCGGCATGACAGTATAATCAAACCATTTACTTCTTAAAGATTCTTTAAATTTTGTTTTGACCCAAATGACCTCTCGGGGACCCATACAAGTAAGTAAAAGCATACCCTTCATTCTCTGAATTTGAATTTTTTTAAATGCATCATTAATCGGTTTGTCTTTTTTAAGACGATCGAAGAATAGTTTTATCACAGCATCCAATTCAGCAGATCTTAAAACTTTACTCGGATACTCTTCTGGTACAACTGCCAAATTGTAAAAGAATGTCTCTTTCGGTTTATCTTTACATTTTTCAAGGCATATATTAAGAGCGTCCATATTTGATATACCACAACGAATCAAAGTACAATATTTGTTACGCAAATCCATAGGAAAAAAACGAAGAGCAATATCTCTTAGGTCCATATTTTGAACTTGTTCAGTATGATCATTGATAACGTATACATTCACTTTGCCTGGATCAAAATCGCACTTATATCGAGCTATAGCAAATGGATCTTTAGGACAATCCACTATCAGTTCTTTAAGCACCGCAATAGGCTCATGGATACATCTTTCTGCAAAAGCATCTGAATAATTTTTAGACTTTGCAAATCTATACCTGTTGAATCCCAACTGGCTATAATTTTTAAATTTACATGTGTCCTCTTCGTCGTCATCACTTGAAATTGTTTTATTTCGTTTCACATCGTTTGGTAGATTTAGAGGTCCACCAACCTCAAAGTAGTTCTTATTATCGCAATCCATATGTTGTTCCCACGAGAATTGGGGTGTCAGTCGGTCGCACGTAGTAGGGCCCCTATGCCACGTGAAGGCTTCTTTAAACCGGAGGTCGCCCGGTGTCCGGAGTTCGCTTTTTGAAACCAAGTTAAAAACCCCCTTGGCCATCCAGTCTTCGGCAAAGCAGTTCCACCTTGACTTGGGTTTGGGATGCATGGTCCGCGGAGCTCAAGAGCTCTGGTGTAAGTAAAAGTAATACCTTAGTTACACCATTCCCCTATCCGCCACCTGGGGACGCGCTGGGTTGCTTGCAAAGCTCTGCCCAGTTTTGTTTTGATTTTTTTAGGTTTATTTTAATTAAATTACTACATAACATAATTTATCTTATTCTCTTTCTGTCGTCCACAAAAGAATTAGTTTGATTGGGGTAGAAAATTCGAAACGGGTTTATTAATAAAAGTTTGCTTTCTATTCCAAATATGTTTTCCTTTACTAGACCCGATTGAATTCAGTGGTTTATTAGGTTGACAACCACCTCCTTGTTTTTTCTTGTTCTGCTTGATCTGGGACTTCTTCTGCTCTTGTCGCTTACGTAAATTCTCTTTCCTTTGAAATTTCTTTCTTTCAATCTCTCTATATTTAATACACTCTTGAACCCGCCTTTCCTCGTTAAATTGCCAGCTATCGTATGGTATTTGATTTCCTTTAAAAGCTGTACGATATTCATCTGTGTAATAAATATGAGAATCCAAACGAACTTTTCCAAATTGGTAAAAAACTTCTTCTCCATAGGTTTTTAATAGTTTCATTGACTGATTGTCTACTTCAAATGTCAGAGTAACGATATTTCTATCCTCCATCCTGTGAATCACTAGCCACGATTTGGTATCCAAACCAGAGTTTTGGGATACCAAGAAATCGAAAATGAGTTGGTTGCTTAAATTCAAGCTGAACTTAAATCTACCTGTTATAACAAATACTCTCGGGATATACCACCTAGGTATAGCATGAAAATTAAAGCCTTTACTTTTGGCAGATTCTTTAAAATTGGTTTTCGTCCAAAGGGCCGCAGCAGGACCCCTACAATTAATTGAAAGCCAACCCATCATATTATAGATTTTGAATATTTCAGGGTCTATATGAGTCGGATTGTCTTTTTGTAATTGCTCTAAGAATAGTTCTTTGAGAGTATCCTGCTCAGAAGGTCTGAAAATTCTACTCGGATACTCTTGTGGTATAATGGCCAAATGGTATAATTTTTCATTGGTTTTTACTTCTGCCGCATCAGAACTCTTTGTATTTAAGTTTGCTTCTTCAATGCATCTATTTACAGCGTCTAAATGTGGTACACCTTGATTAATAAGCGAATTATACTTCTTCCGCATAGGATTAAGAAAAAAACGTAGAGTCATATTTCTAAGGTTCCTATTTTGAATTTGTGCAGTCTGATCATTAGGTTCATTCGCTCTAGCTGGATCAAAATCGCACTTTAGCCTGGCTATTGCAAATGGATCCTTAAGACAATTTTCTGACAACTCCTTAAGCACCACAAAAGGCTCACGTATACATCTTTCAGCAAAAGCCTCTGAAAAATTGCACGCCCTTGCATATTTGTACCTCTTGAATCCCAACTCCATTACAGATTTCTTTTTACTTGTATTCTTAACGCCATCACCAACTGCAGGTTTTGTTTTACCTACAATATTTTTTTTGACTGGTGACTTTGTTGAAGATTTGTGTTCAGACTCTTCAAATTTATCAGAAGTATCTCTTTCTGCTGCATTCTCAGCAAGATTTACATCGTTAGGTAGATTTAGAGGTCCACCATCATCAAAATTGTTTTTATTATCGCAATCCATATGTTGTTCCCACGTGAATTGGGGTATCAGTCGGTCGCACGTGGTAGGGCCCCTGTGCCACGTAAAGGCTTCTTCAAACCGGAGGTCGCCCTGTGTCCGGAGTTCGCTTTTTGAAACCAAGTTAAAAACCCCCTTGGCCATTCAGTCTTCGGCAAAGCAGTTCCACCTTGACTTGGGGTTTTAGATGCATGGTCCGCGGAGCTCAAGAGCTCTGGTGTAAGTAAAAGAAATACCTTAGTTACACCATTCCCCTATCCGCCACCTGGGGACGCGCTGGGTTGCTTGCAAAGCTCTGCCCAGTTTTGTTTTTACCCTTTTATTTTTCAACTTTTCACACTAACCCTATCGGACATTTTCAATAAAACTCAAACTCTATAACAAATTTAGAAGATCTGACAAATTAATTCAAAGGATTTTTAAATACAAATTTTAGATATGACAATACTGCTTTTTAATAAAATTTTTACATAAAATAGATTTCATATCATTTGTTATAACATATATTCGTTATTTTCTAATCTCCGACGTTTAGATTCCATTTCATTTTCAGAGTAACCATCGTTGACATTTGGTGATGTTGGTAAACGAGATCCGTCTGCGAAAGGTATGGTTGGGTTTTTAACAAAAGTTGGCTTATTTCTTGTAGTGCTATTAAAAGGACCTGACCCTTGTCTTTCCATTGACCTGAACGGAGAATTTTGTTGTGGCACATTAATAAGAGGTGGTGGTGGGCATTCATGATCTAGATTAGTAGTTGGTGGTAACATAGTATGATTTACTGCTGTCCTTTTAAAACCTCTGCCATAATTGTTGCGATTACTGTTATCTGTACTTTTAAAGTTATTGTTACTCTTCTTTGTGTTTGAGAAATTGGTTACCTTTTCGTCGGCACCGTAGTAACTGAATGGGTCCAACTTAATTTGACCAAACTTGTAGAAAACAGAAAACTCAGTTTCCCGAAGCGTCTTCATTGAAATGCAATCTATTTGGAATATTAAAGTGGCAGTATAACTTTCCTGAATCCTTTTGATCACCTTCCATAAATCAGTAAGAAGTCCACTGTTTTGAGCCTCTAGAAAATCGAGAATTCTTGAATCACTTAAATCAGCACTATGCGGAAACTTTCCAATTAATACAAATACTTTGGGAACTTCATTTGCATTAATAACTTGTAGATTAGCTCCATCCCATAATTTAACTTTATGAAAGTTTTCCATCACCCATCCTGATACTAGTGAGTCTTTACAGGTCAATGAAAACCATCCATCTCTCTGTTTAGACCCAATAAACTGTGGCTTAAATGGATTAGATTTTTGCTCAACCACCAGTTGTAAAAGGGCGGTCCTTAATAATTTTAACTCTGAATTCGTTAAAATTGTAGCCGGATAGTCCTTTGGAATAATTGCTATGTGTGGATTAATCCTTTTGTCGGTAGAAGCACTTTGTGTAGAACTTGCTTCATTCTGATCTTCATGTATGTTGTCTAAAGTTACGGTACTGGAATCTGTTTTTTCATTTGAAGTATTCGGATTTTCACTTTCATGTTCAAAATAGCGTTTCATCTCTTCTGGTTGAGAGTCTAAAGGAATGAAATCAGATGTCGACTCTGAAATATTTGATTGGTTTGCATTATCTGTTGTAGAATTAACAGCTTTTTCGGAAGGTTTGGAAGGTGGTTTTTTCATAATCTTTTCAGATTTCAAACTATTATTTAATAACCAGTTTCGCCTCTTCAGTTCTTCATTAGCAAACGGAGCTTTGGCAATAAATGAAGGCTTCGATGTACTACTAACTTGAAAATGAGAACTTTGCTGGTTCGAATTGGGTTTCCCAGAAGTCGATTCACTGAAGTTTTTCTTAGACGAATCATTATTTGATGGGTTTGAAGGACCATCAGCCTTTTTAATTTCTTTATTTTCGCAATCCATATGTTGTTCCCACGAGAATTGGGGTATCAGTCGGTCGCACGTGGTAGGGCCCCTGTGCCACGTGAAGGCTTCTTTAAACCGGAGGTCGCCCGGTGTCCGGAGTTCGCTTTTTGAAACCAAGTTAAACCCCCTTGGCCATTCAGTCTTCGGCAAAGCAGTGCCACCTTGACTTGGGGTTTAGATGCATGGTCCGCGGAGCTCAAGAGCTCTGGTGTAGGTAAAAATTATGATAAAATTACACCATTCCCCTATCCGCCACCTGGGGACGCGCTGGGTTGCTTGCAAGGCATGTTTTCCCAGTTATGTTTTAATTTATTTTAATAAGATTATTTTTTATATATTGAATACAAATGACTAAAAATCAATTTTTCACAGAAAATATTTGACAATACATAAGACCAGTCAGAATAAAAATAAGAAGAAATTCTATGGAAAATGAATTAAACTGATCTGTTGTGAATTATTTCATTTCTTCTTGCCTTTTTTTGTTGGTTTTCCTCGACGTGCCATGTTTCTGTAGACCACATGTTTGTGTCGTCTAATCCATCTCGAACGAGAAGATTCATTTCCATCACTTTTATTTCTTTGCGATAATCCCCATGGTTTTGGTTTTCTGTCTGGCGACTTCTCACGATACGTATTATAATTTGAGTTCGGTACAATAGCATATCTGCTTTCAAACCTTTTCGGTCTATCAGAGACTCTCGAAACTTTGGAACTATTTTCGTTGGTTGGTGACCTTGTCCGTTTTCCGTTTTCATTTCTTTCCGAAAGATAGCTCTCCGGAGAATGGCGAGAAGTTGAAGAAGCAGGCTGCTCATATTCATAATCTTTAAAAGTATCTTCATCCTTAAAATATTTCGAACATCCTGGCTGATCTTGATAGGGAATATTTACCGGAGACCGTGAACCATCGGAATCATTATCGGAATCTGAACTTTCGTAACTTTGGTTGGGATCATGATCAACTTCATCACCAGAAGAATCAAGTTCTTCGTTATCTTTCAATCTAACAACACTGAAGTCCATCTCTCCAAACCGATACATTAGCTTAAAGTTTTGGTTCACAAGAGTTTGAAAAGAAGGGAAATCCACTTCGAAAGTTATGATAACATCGTTCCCTTCCTCAATTCGTTCCATAATCTTCCATTTCAATAAACGCAGTCCACTATTTTGAGCATCTATTAGATTTATAATCTTATCTTGGGGGTATTCCAAGCTATCGGTAAACTTTCCCGAAATTAATAATGGGCGATAGTTAGAGTCAGAAACCAAATTTAAGTTAGCGCCATCCCAGAGTTTTATTTTGTCGAAATGTTGGACAAGCCAATCCGCCGTTTCATCATCAGTGCAATACACTTTAAGCCAACCCAGTTTCATTGTTGTTCCACAAAACTTAGGAACATTACATCCTGGTATTTTATAGTCGATTATAACTTGTAGTAATGCCTCCTGGAGTTTCCTCAATTCTAAATCGGTCAACAGGACACCAGGATAATCATTATGGATGATTCTTAGCATCACTGTGTGTTTTAGCTGCTTATATCGTTTATCATCTTTAAACAGATAAACGTGTTTCAACAAATTCATCCCAACGAATGCCTGTCTTCTCGCCATATCAAGAGGCAAGTCAATGCCTTTTAGCTTACCCAATCGATTAGGTCGTGGTTCCTTATCTATCATCCCCTTTTTAGCCTTCTCATAATTTCGAATACCTATGTTATTCAACCTCTGAGGCTCGTGTAGAGAATTCCCAAAGTACCTTACTCTACTATGATGTCCGGTTTGGACCACATCTCTATATGCAACAAGTGAGTTCAGAGGATCACTGGCCTCGTTATAGTTTTTAAATCTGTTATCCATATGCTGTTCCCACGTGAATTGGGGTATCAGTCGGTCGCACGTGGTAGGGCCCCTGTGCCACGTGAAGGCTTCTTCAAACCGGAGGTCGCCCGGTGTCCGGAGTTGGCTTTTCGAGACCAAGTCAAGAACCCCCTTGGCCATTCAGTCTTCGGCAAAGCAATTCTACCTTGACTTGGGGCTAAGGTGCTTGGTCCGCGGAGCTCAAGAGCTCTGGTGTAAGTAAAATTATTTTTTTAAAAAAANCTTCTTCAAACCGGAGGTCGCCCGGTGTCCGGAGTTGGCTTTTCGAGACCAAGTCAAGAACCCCCTTGGCCATTCAGTCTTCGGCAAAGCAATTCTACCTTGACTTGGGGCTAAGGTGCTTGGTCCGCGGAGCTCAAGAGCTCTGGTGTAAGTAAAATTATTTTTTTAAAAAAATACACCATTCCCCTATCCGCCACCTGGGGACGCGCTGGGTTGCTTGCAAGGCACGTTTACCCAGTTTTGTGGTTTTTTATTTACATTATTATTTTAAAAAATCTTTATATACAAAATTGTACATTATTATCAAATGTTATGAGGTTTTATATTCTGACTTTCCCATTTACAGTAGAATCCGTTTAATGTGACTATGCCTATAGTATCGAACATCTTGTTGTGACGAATTACTCAATAATGATGATTCTGAACACCTTCGGCAATATTGAAGATAATAATAACCACGCGGTATCCGATACGACGTTTTTCACTTTTCTTGCTTACACTCTTTCGTCGTAAATTTACATGAATTACATCGAATATTTCATTTAAGATTAATTGTGCCAAACCGCGTAGAAGGGTGATCTTTTCAGTTTCATGCAAATTAGTAGTACTCTATATAAAAATAATAACGGCCACCTTACTTCGATCTGTATTTCTTTTTATATGTGTTTGTGATTGTTTCTTCTAAATCGGCACGCAGTTTTGGAAACTAATAATTGTCATTTTGCAAATGGCGACTTCAAAGTGAATTGAATTTCAAATTGAAATTTTGTCTCTAAAAAATATTCTAAAAAGGATACTGAAGATGTATCATCAATAAAATAATGGCAGTTAACAGATTTCCTAGTGAACCTTCTTAAAAATATTGATCAAATACTACTTGTATTGTGTCTTTTTTTTAATTCCCTTCTCTTTCTTACGGACAATAATTGATATGTGAAGGTTAATCATGTTTTATAGTGATTTGTGAAAAATGAAAAAAAAATACATTTTATTATGTCCGATGGTAAGTTTAAATTCAAAATTTGCATTATTATCATAATTTGTTTTGAATGATAAGGCAGTTATTTGAGAACTTTGAAAGACGGTCGAGAAAAATAAAATGTTTTTTAGTCTTACAAGTTAAAAACTGTGTTTATTTAAAATGGAATAATTCCATTTGAAACTAGTGAATTGGTCTATGAAAGTCATCCCATTACTTTATGTATTTTTACTGTTTATTATCTCTTTTTAAATAATCTTCATATTTTCCTTCAGGTTAACCAAAAGAAATCCAAG